>WEIT01000529.1:192397-209013 GCA_013389985.1 Dryoscopus gambensis
TCCATCGCGGCCCCTGCCCCGCAGGCCTCCATGCGCTCCCCGGCCCCGCAGCCCCCGCGGCTCAGCAGATCCACCCGCTCTGGTGTCGGGAATCGTTCTCCGAGGCGCAGGGAGAGACCCGCGCGCGGCGCTGGGAGGCGGCTGCCATGGCGTGAGGGTTTAACAGGAGTTTTTCCTCAGATGAAGTTATCCGCAAGCGGCTGCTGATCGATGGCGATGGAGCTGGTGACGACAGGAGAATCAATTTGTTGGTGAAGAGTTTCATTAAGTGGTGTAATTCCGGATCTCAGGAGGAAGGGTATCTGTTGTTTTGTTTTGATTTTTTTAAAGTCTTGGAACAGCTTAGCTTGCCTTTCAGTGGAAAAGAGGGCTCGATCCATTTAGAAGAGATCCGTGTTAAAATGTGCACAGCTGCTTTTCTTTGGATCTGTGGTGTTTCCAGGACAAACGCCGAGCACTGTGCTGGGAGAGGAGGGCTACAGACGGATCAGAAATCACTGAAGGCTGCGGGCTGTATCATGAAATCTGCCAGCATTGCTCGAATGCCCTCAGTATTGCTGTGCCTGCTGCGTGATCCAGCCCTGAGTCCCGCTATTATAACAGGATCATGACTCGAATATTTTAGTTGGCAGTTCTGCGTTTGTTCTGTTAGGGAAGGGAAATACTGCTGGTATTTCTGCTGCTGTCGTTATCTCTCTCTTTTTTTTTTTTAAGGCTAAAGTAAGGCATGAAGGACAGCCTTCTGTGGGGTCTCTGTTAGTAGTGGATATAAATTCCCTGAGGACACAATATTACGAGTGTGTATACAGAGAAGCAGGGCAGCATTAAAATACTATTTTGGCGGTCTCAGAGCCAACTCTAGCTGGAAAATTTGTAAGCCCTGGGTCAAACTGCTCACTTCTTTAATGCCCACTTTACACTGATAAGAACATGATGGTGGAATTGATGTGTAGTGTTTCTAACTGCACTTCCAAAAAATTATACACTGAATCTTTGAAGTGTTTTCTTTATTGAATAATTGTTACTTAGCTGTCCCTTATGCTACATGAAATTTTGTTTTCTTGCTCTGTAAAGTTAGGAACTATTTTTATGCTGCTTGGGATTAAATGTCTTGTCTGTTTTCAGATACAGCCAGTACCAACGAATGCTGAGTACTTTATCACAGTGTGAATTTTCAATGGGAAAAACTCTTCTGGTGTATGACATGAATCTGAGAGAGATGGAAAATTATGAAAAAATTTATAAGGATATAGGTAAATAAGAGAAAATGTTACTGGTTTCTGTTTGACAGTTTCTGTAATGAACAAGCGCAAGCCAGTTCTCATGAACATAATATATACATCTGATGAGTGGTTTGGAGGTTTTTTGGGTTTGGTTTTTTCCCTACTAGATAGCATTCATATATGTGCTATAAGCATCTTGTAATTATATAGAATATATACAAACAAGAGCTTTTTTAACCTATTGAAGTGTACGTAGTTTTTAAGCTGATGGAACTAACAAACCACCGTGTCACAAACAGCTCTTTCTCTTCTATAAATTAGCAGAATGGCTTATTTACATGTATTGTTTGAGTTCAATATAACTCTATATCTTTCTTTTATTTTTTTTAAAGAAAATAGTATAGCTGCAGCCCATGAGAAGATCTCTGAATGCAAAAAACAAATCCTGCAAGCAAAAAGGATTCGAAAAAATCGCCAGGGTAAGGCGCAGTATCTGTATTTACAGTGGTGGCTTTCATTATTTTGTTATCTTTTAGAATACATTATATTGGAAAATAGATTCTAAATTTTTGAAAGTGCAAGGCATCATGATTACTCTATTCAACCTGGTGGGTTCCACACTCAGTACTGAAAGTTTTTTGTGGGTGACACAGGCAAGATTGAACCAGGAGATCTCAATGACATGCAGCATCAGGAAAACCTAAAACAGTGTCCTTTCTGAACACTTGTTTTAAGAGGTGTTCCCCTGCTTTTAAAAGTATATGCTCATAATTCATGGAAACTAAAACATTCTAAAAGATGAGCACTTGAAAAGAAGCAAAAATTTGTTTTTTCATGATAAATGCTAGAAGAAAAATTTTAGAAATATAACATGAAGGTTTTAAATACAACTGTTTGATCAATGCTGTGAATAATTTTGAAGTCAACTGGAAATCAAAATAACCTTAACCAGTAGGAATGTTGAGTTCTTTCATCTTCACAAACACAGGTCTGAAGTGGTTGCTTTTCGATATGTTCTGTCCGTTCTGCAGCACAGATTTTTCCACGTGAATGTGGTAGTTGGCAGATGTATGGTCTTACTATCAGGAAATGGCTTTGTTAGTTGCCTGTATAACCATAATATTGTTCTTAGAGTGTATTAGTTTTTTTAAAAATCCTGAAAGTTTAGAAAAATCCATGCATCATTTTATACTTTTTTCAAAAAATCTTAAATGTTCATGTGTAACATCAGCACCATTTTCTGCACATACACATTTTGTTGTATCTAAAACCAATGTTTATGAATCAGACACTGAAGACTAAGTGTGTAGCTATGCAGAGCTATCTAATGGTGTTCTGAAAAACCTTAAAACAGTTTTTCAAGAAGGAAAAAGAATTTGCCATTCTGTGATACCTGTGTTTTGGTTCTTGAATTTCTACGTTCAGAAGTATTTACATTAACTATTTAAATGTCTTTCAGAATATGACGCATTGGCCAAAGTCATTCAGCATCACCCAGACAGACATGAAACACTGAAGTAAGTATGAAACTACATTAAATGTTAATAGGGCAGTGAACTAGAAGTCACCAGACTCGACATTTCCTTGGTTTCAGTTTGACTTTTCCTCACTTTTATATAATTTCTTTGACACAACAAAAACTTGTGTTTCTGTGCCCTTATGAGCTTTCTTTAATCTCCATCTCTATGGGTCAGAAGCATTGCTAATTGTTCCGTAGTCGAAATTCTTCCACTGTTAAGGTGAATAAGTGAACTGAGATGTAAATGCATATCTGATGTCAGTTTACCTATGTGTTGCTCAGAAAACGGAGATGGTGGGAAGTCCTTTAACTTGCACCAGCCAGAGATTCAGTAGTCATTCAAAATGCAACACACAAGCAAGTAAGGTGGAATGAGAGAAAGCAGGATAAAGCTCTTAGGGTTCTTTTCTATGTTTTCCTTCTGGTAGCTGTTCCAGCATGCCTGGTTATAAACAGCTGTGTTGTGCACCACACACAACCTGCCCTGGCATGCAGGTCAGACCTACCTGTTGTCCAACTTGTCTTGCATGTAACTCACAGTGCTGCTTGTCACATTTCTGGGTTTGCATCACTATCTGTGCTTTTGGGGCAGTTGTGGAGAGATTAACTTTATCAAGCCGTAGAAACATTCCAGGACTTAACTGCATCTATGAGTTTGTTCTTCTTAAACTGATTAAAGATGCAATGTGGGGTTACTGTTCCCATTTAAGTGCAGCTGTGCACTTAACATGCTGTCCACTTTCAGTGAAATTGCCTAGGGAGGCTGTCTTTTCATATTCCACAGCCTTTCATAGCAAATGGAAGTGTTTTGGTGATACTATTACCCTAATAATAGCATTTTTATAGCTATAAGCCACTGACAATACTTCATGCATTTCTTTCTTATATATTATTTTTCTGTGCCTTGATTTCATTACCACAACTTTGATTATTACAGGCAAATCTCATGAGGCTTGACTATTTCTTACTTCATTAGTCAGCATGTGATATTTATGAAGTGAGGCTTTAATAAAGAACTACCAAAAATGGAGTTTTTCAGATCAGTCAGTTAAGAATAGAAACAATTTAATGAGAGAAGCTGTGACTGCCCCATCCCTAGAAGTGTTCAAGGCCAGTTTGGATGGGGCTCTGAGCAATCTGGTTTAGTGAAAGATGTCCCTCCCCATGGCAGGGTGTTGGAACTGGATGATCTTTATGGTCCCTTCCAATCCAAACTATTCTATAATTCTGTGATAAGTGATACTTTTTTATCTTAGAGGATGCCAGGTTGTTTAGGTTTGGAGGGATTATTCTAATTTTGCTTAACACATCCAAGCATAAGTTTCTTAAGCAAAGCTAAAAAGAGTGGTAAGTTACAGCTGGTAAGAATGCAGTCTGTAGAAAAGTATACAGAAAATGATACAATGAACCAAAGGCCACCCTTAATTCAGAATAGAGGAAGCCTCACTAACAATGTCACACTTTTCATGGAACTCTTAATCACTAAAAACGCTTGAGAAAACTCCTTGTGAGAAGAAACATTAAGGGTTTATTGCAGGGGTTACATTTATAGCTTTTGCAGTTTATGTGGCACAATAGAACAAAGTTCAGAAAAAGACTTTCTTTATGCATTTAATAGTGTTTCTTGGAACAACAAGTTATACAGCACAAAAGCAGCTGTTAGCATCTTAGTCACAGGTAGTGCACAGGAGCCAATTCAGGAAGTGATAGGACCTGAACTACTAAACAACAGTGCCCACAGTGTAATTAGAAGTATCAGAATGCAGTATCAGAAGAGCTGTTCAGAGGACCAAGAAATGACACTGAATCTTAGAAAAGGAGATATGAAAGTAAGAAGGCTAAGCAAAGATTCTCTGGAATGTAAAGTAAAAGGAATAAAATTCCAGATGTAGCTTGGATGTTACTAGAAAAAAAAAGTCTGTCCTCTCAAAGTCTGCTTGCACCTGACAGCATAGTGTAAACAGCAAGATTTGGCCAAATTGAAGTTTTGCAGAAACTAGAAACCAAATGCTTCGAGAATCAGTGTATGAGCCTATACGCTGTTAGCCTGTTTCCATCAAAGGAAGGGATAATGTCCCACCCAACTCTCTCAGGCATTCCTATTGGGGTACCAAGCATGCTGGCTCAAAAAAAAGACAACACCCTCAGGTAGCACTAAAATAGACCTTTTCCCATCCACAGTGAGGTACTTGGGACCAGAGGGCTTTTTGTGGTTCCCTACCCAGACTAGTTGGAGCAGCTATCAATGGCTTCAGGAAAAAAAGGTTGATTTCCTTGCTGACCCTTTTATGATTCTGCCTGCTAATTAATCAGGGATGATCAGCCTCAATTCACTTTACCTTCAAATGAACAGTTTGTTCTCATTGCTTGGTGCATAAATTATGATAGGCGTTAGAAGCAGAAGGGCCAAGCTGGAGGTTTGCCTGTAAGAGTTGGTGCTCCATCCATCCTCAGTTGAAAGGTATATTATGGTACCTGCTATTCTTTGCCTCAAAAAGGATTGTGGTGGTCCATGGTGAGTTCAAGTGAGAGCAGAAAGTTCTTCCCCCAGAGAGTGGTTGGGCATTGAACAGGCTCCCCAGGGAAGTGGTCACAGCACCAGTCCTGACAGAGTTCAAGGAGCATTTGGACAATGCTCTCAGGCACAGGGCATGACTCTTGGGGTGTCCTGTGCAGGGCCAGGAATTGGAGCTGATGATTCTTGTGGGTCCGTTCTGGCTCAGGATATTCTATGATTCTATGAATCTGCTTCTTTAACTTTCATTGTATGGTCAAGTAAATAACATGTTGTGTCAAGACTGAATTGTTACAAATGCCCAGGGTACAACTGTATTCCAGCTTTTTGTAAAAGTCCTGTACAAGTCTAGAACATAATAGTTTAACAGTTACATGAAGTGACCTTACCTCTAAATCATTTCACTTGTTTTGTTTATGTAAGCTGTTTATTTTATAGTTCTTTCTCCTCTACTTGGAGCAAATCTGTTTTGCAAGAATTTTACAGAATTTTTAAGAATACTCTGACAATTTCTTTTCAGGCAGCTAGAAGCTTTGGGAAAAGAACTGCAAAATCTTTCTCACATTAAAGAAAATGTTGAAGATAAGGTAGGTTTTTCATAGAGATGGTTATATAATAATTTATTAGGAATACAATTAATGTAGAATCTGCTATGAATTGATTGGCTGTATGTGCTTTCTGTTTCCTACAACATGTATTTTATCATTCCAGTTGGAGCTGAGAAGAAAGCAGTTCCATGTTCTCCTGAGCACCATCCATGAACTTCAGCAAACCCTGGAGAGTAAGTGCTGTTCTTTGGTAATAGATATAACTGGGTTAAGTTGCAGCAGATAAAAAGGAATCACAACTTCCAGCGGTGGGATAGTGGTGCAATTGAGGTTGGTAACCTCTTGCATTGGCAGAATTTTCCCCAGTAGTAGTCCAGAGCCTGAGACTACTATGAATTTTTTTTTCTTCTACAAGCTACCTACTGTGCCATTTCCTGACTAGTTTCAGGTTACTTTATAGGCAGCAGAATTCTTTAAAATGTGAATATGGAATTTGAGGTTTGGTTTTTGGGTTTTTTTTAAACAGAAAGTATTTCTTGCAGAAAATTATTCTTGTGCTTATTTCCAAATATAATTTTATAATTACTATTTCCATGGTTTTGAACATGTCACTGCTATCATGGTATCATTTGAGGCTTTACTAAAAAAATTGAAACACAGGGAGGGTAAATGACAACCTACTCACACTGTGAATCTGTGACAGCAGGGACGAAAACTGTCAGACACGAGCTAAATTCGGGAATTAGTTGTACTCATCTTTTGTCATACAAATACTTAATATTTTCAAATCAGCCCTAACTTTTCATGCTCTAATATGGATAATATTGTTTTAAATATTATTTGCTGTATATTTGCTGTGTCTTTCAAAGACAGAACAATTGGTACAGCCTCTGAGCATGACCTGATTAAATGCAGAGATGGCTGTAAGAGCAGACTTTCATTCTCTAAGGCTGTCTAGATCTTCTTAAGCAGAATGAACTGTTAATCCTAGGTGCACTTTAGCAGAAGGTTATTGTTATTATGTGTTACTAACACTTGCTTAAGTATTAGTCTTGAAAAATGCATTTTCATGTGAATATATAGATTACCTTTCAGCTTTCATGATTTTGTGAAGGAAATAGCAGTTTAGTGCAAAGCACAGCTTCAGTATGAAATAAATAAACCATTAGTAAGCAAAGAGAAGGAAGGGGTTAGAAGCAATCTGGTACTGTTTGCTTCAATTGATACTATAGAATTTACCCCATATTTCCAGTAATAGCTTTTAGAGATAACATCCTTAAAAATTTGGAAGGATTTTTTTGTTTTTTGTTTGAACATAACATTTTGTAGAATGAGATACTCAACTACACATTTAAGGCAATCAAAATAAAATATTTAAGTGGGACAAAGTTCTGCAATATAGTCTGCATATATGACCAAGCATGTTTGACTAATAGTAATATTGAATTTTAGATGATGAAAAACTTTCAGAAGCTGAGGAATCCCAAGAAACTCAGATGGAAGCAGAGGCCAAGCAGTAGATGTAATATGAAGACTGACAATACTACTTAAGAAAGTCCAAGTATCTTCACTTTGTGTTGAAATCAACAGTAAGAGAGATGAAGCTGAAAATAGTTTTCTACTGCTTCTGTGAGTTTTTATGCAAAAATACATTTTGCATATGCTTCAGAGGAAAAGAGTTGCAGATGTTTGCAGGCAGGCACTCGGTGTTAATCCACAAACTTGTTAATTTGTGACAAATATACTTTGTTTCACAAAGGATGAAGCTTCTACACAGTACTTGTGAACAAAGGTGTTTGCAAAACTTTGCCAATAAAAGGTGTTTTCACGGGTTTTCCTATTTTTAGTACAGATTGAGCCTTATAATAAGGGCTCCTTTACTTACTTGACATCAGACTGAGGACAGTGCATCTTTTCAAGAGTCCCAGCTTCCATACCCTGTTCTAAATGGGACCTAAATCTGAACTAAATACTTAGTTTTTCAAAGTAGCTGCCATTTTAGAACTTACTGTGACTAGACTAGAATTGGATCGTTTCATATAAAACAGACTACTTCTATAGAATTAATGCTTGTTAAGGGTTATAAAAAACCAAAAATGATACTGTACTAGCTTTAATTTTTTCCCCAAAGTGATGCAAACAACTGCAACGATCCAAGCCTTGCTCTGCTGTGTTTGTTGTACCACATCAAAAGTCACATTTTGAAATGGCACATTTAAAACTTCAATTTAAAAGCTTTGTTCTTGAAGAACCAGGAATCTAATCCTGATACCATTTATAGTCTGCTGCTGGATTTTATCCGTCAATTGACTATTATCAAAATACATCATAATTTCTGAAACAGATGGTGGAACCCTTCTCTCATGATGAAAAACTGAAACAGTAGAGCAATAATCATGATGTTAAAGAATCAGAGATACTTTTGTTATTAATAGGGGAAGTGAAATCTATCCACCTGGATAATCCTGATGCCTGAGCAGTCTGTTGGGAAGTAGGAAATACAAGTTTCCCCAAAAGAGAAAAGAATGGAATATGCTTTATGCTTTTATAAGGCACGGAGGAAGAAGCAAGGGGCAGTGGTAGGTCATGTTCTAGAAACACCCACTAAATGGAGCCTTCCAGTGATTTGGGTAAAGGAAAACATTTTGGATCTCACTCAGACTGTGCCATAAGCATACATGGTTTAAGCGAAGTAACAATGTTACACAGAATAGAGCTGCTGTCTCACTAGGTGACAGCTGACGGGGATTTCCACGATTGAGACTTTGGATGTTTATAACCTAAATGCCATATCATTCCCACTCTCACTGTGGGATCTGTGTGGATTGGGCTGAACAGACATATCTGAGCTTGTTTTGCTCACATTCCAAGTTTGCTAAAGGCAAGCTAGCTGAACAAGAAGTCACACAACTTCAGTAGTGCAGTGCAGCCCTGAACTAATAAGCTGTCAGAAGTCTCCTAGTTCACAGCTGGTCAGCTCAGAACACAGGGGAAGCTCAGGTTTGCCTGATGGAGCCTGTGCAGACATGCAGTGCTTCTCATGCACTACGAATTTGGCATGTTGGGGGGTGGCTAAGCAAACAACAGGCATTTAATAGGAGAAGTACACCATCAAAAAGTATTAAGTATATGGGGTTTTCCACCTCCTAACAACAGGGAAATATTTTGTGAAGCAGCAACACTAAATTATTGCCAGACCAGGGAGGAGTCATTGTCATGAATGTATGAATTATGAAGATTGTGAGAAAGACTCAAGGACAATTTTAAAGCATATTAAATTATTTTTTGGGCGGTCAAAATGCCCTCCATGAGCTATCTGGACTGTCTTTTGGTACAGGGAAGGATGACATTCACCAGTTAAAAATAGTCTCTGGAACAGTGAAAATCTCATATTTTTCCATTCATTGTTTTACACAATTCTTTGGAAATTACTTGGATCAGTCAAGTGTCTTATCTCAGAACTTGCACTGCTTTGTGCAGAACCTGACCAAAAATATACCAACACCTAAGTTTGTCCCTCTAGTAAGGAATATTTACAGAGAAATAAGAGTTGTACACAAGAGAAGCAATACAAATGCATGGCAAAGACTAGACTATATTCTAGTTTAAGTTACAGTGATGCAATCTTGAAATTATTGCCCTAGAAAATCAAGTTGCCCTAGTGCAATGTGGCAGCAGGAAGGTGATGTCACCAGGTCAATCAAAGAAAAAAGCAACATCAATGCATTGCAAACACAGCCTCAGTGGGACACCCAAAATATTTGCTCCTATTTTTTTCAGTATTTGTACCTCTAACATCTTGAACATTAGATTTGTACTAAAAAAAGTAACAAAACCAAATGGAATTAATATACCAGCCAGTATTTAACCTGCTTTGTTCACAAGCCTCAGGTTCCAGCTATGAATCTGCTCTGCATATGCTGGAAATATACATCTACATCTCCTTTAATTTTCTGTTCTGGAAGTTTTCTGTGTGTCATGTTTCCAAGGCACACATGATGCTCACTGTTACATTCCTGCCTAGAAAGCCATCCTCTGTCATGCTGCTTACCTGCATTGACTCAAAATACACATGTATAAAAATCTAGGTACATAAATTCAGAATCTCAACAACCGCACTATTTAAAAAAGATGTTTCCTGGATTTTTGCTTTGCCTTGATCCTATCTAAGCTGAAAGATAATGATATGCCTAAATGTTCAATCTCAGCCCTTGTCATGTGGATGCAAACATACAAGCAGAAAAAGAGTTGGTGAAGTGATAAACTGACATTTTCAGTGCCAGGACTTATTTTTCTGTCCTGTCCAAATGAGAGCAGCAGAGGGAGAGTGGAACATTGGACAGAATTGGTAACTTGGGCAGGATTTGTTCAGACAGATTTAGCAAGCTTCATGAAGGCATGGAAGGAGGAGAAAGAATGTCACCGTGACACACTGTCAAGTGATGGGATATCTCTGAAACCACGTTAATTTGAAGGAAGCTGCTGCCAGCAAAGAAAATGGCAAAAAATATATATCCCAAAGATTTATGAGCTAGAAATTATGAGTTATTTGAGATACTTGTAAGTTTTTCAGCTGTCACAGCTGGCTTGTACCATGCTTTCCCTTCTTTACTCAAGGCTCAGGTGAGTGTCCTTTTCATGTGAGTTTAAAAAACTAAGAAAAAAATTCAGAAATGCAGACAAGTACTGTTAGTTCTCCTCTGGGAACCTGTGTGGCTTTTTCTTTCTAGACTAGCTGCATTAGGGACACATTATACCAGTGTATGAACCACTTTATAGATCTATATGCAAGTGCTCCACCTTTTGTGATTCATCCCAATTGTCAAATGTGTTCTTGGGTTACCTCAGCCTTCATTTCCCAAGTCTTATTTTAATAAAGGTTAGCACCGATGCAGAACTCCCTCCACTTGTAGCCCAGGGCTACACAGCCCAGGGCTGTGTGTTGCTGGGCACTGTGCGAAGGCAGAACAGAGAGGCTGTTCCTGTGTGCTGGGCAGTGCCACAGCAGCCAGGAGGCAAAGCCAGGTTTGGCTTTGGTTTGTGTCCACCCTGACCTCATGTGTTTCACCTGCCTGCTTGGCAGCAGGAAAGCATCCAGCAGGAGGAGGCATGGCATGGCTGTGTGAGGCTGTTCAGTGATGTGCCAAAGGCACTTGGAGAATGGGACAACAGGACATCCTGGCCAAGGAAACAGCATTCTTGTACCAAGGAACTTCCCAGGTATTCAAGAATAATCCTAAAGCCAGAGATGCAGTATGCTGTGAACTTTACCTGGGCTAGCAGGGTCCTGAAGGGAAGGATGAGGGGCCTTGCACCTCTGTGCCAGGTAAAACGATGGAGGTCTTGTTTGGTGGAAAGAAGACCTCTGGATCTGTCCTGGCCGGAGGCAGAGCACTGGTTGTGTTGGGCAGCTGCTGCTGGCTGAGTGGCAGGAGCTGGTCTCAATCGAGGAACCCACGAGGAAGGAACTTGTGAACAGACTCATTTTTCTACACTTGTTACATTTATGTCTGTGTAGCTGTTGTGAGCGGCCCCACGTTCGGAGGACAAACCGGAGCCGCTCGGGGGAGCCGGGCGGCGATCCCGTGGGACTGTGCCCGGCCTCCCGCGCTNCGCTTCCCGGGATCCGTGCATCGCGCCGCCCCCGTTCCCAGCGCTTTCCGCTCTTGCGAGCCCTTTTCAAACCTTTTCTTTTTCGTTTCGCTACCGTTTCCCATGCGCAGCCAGTCCTAACCCAGTCTGGAGGGGTTAAAACCCTAGAGAATCATAGAATATCCTGAGTTGGAGGGATCTACAATGTTCATGGAGGCCAGGTCCTGGGCCTGCACAGCACAGCCCCAAGAGGGTTTTCCCTGCTCGCCCCCACACTTCATTTTCATTGTCTTGCCTGAACTACCCTGATTCTCAAAGCCTCTCTAAAAACTGCCCCAAAACACAATAAACACTGCCAAGGAGAAGAAGATGCAATCCCAAAACCTCTGCTCTTAGGGATACCCCATAATCCAAGTGTAGCCAATACTTCATTTTCCTACTGATGGTGACAGATCCCAAACCCTCCACGCTGCCTCTCCCATGCAAGGGCTGGAAGAGCAGAGTCTGACAGCCCCAGCCCTGAGTATACATCTTGGTATGGGAGCAGATGTGGAAAGAGATAAAAGAAAATAAACATTGGTGACCAAAAGACATGGTTCTTATGTCTATAAAAGTCCACACAAATTATCACAGAGGCAGAAGTCTCCTACACACACACACTGAGAAGCCTTCTACCCACATGCCCTGAAAGTGTGTGAGACTTCTTCCTGGAGTCTGGATGCAGATTCCATGGTTGCAGGAACCAAGCACCCTCTGGCATGCAAGACTCTGCTACCTCCAACACATCTAGCCCCATCATCCTGAAACCAAGGCAAGTGTTGTTTCAGGATCATTCCATGCTGGGTTGCTCTGAATTTGCTTCATCACAGTGAGAAACTTGGCAAAAGTTTGCTAAAAGCATTATAATGCATGAGAATTCCTAAAATATTTAACAACAAAGATGTGTCTTTAAATTGCTCTCACAATAAAGGGAAAATAAAAAGCAAACTATCTAAACAAACTTTTTTTTTATGCTTTCCCAGTTTGCTTGCAATGAAAAAGTCACCATCAAGAGAATTTAAAATGATGTTTTATCTCCAAGGAGGAAAGGATTTGGCTCTTCTCAACACAAAAGTTTCATCAGAAGTGTGTGATGGAAATAACTGTGTGTGCTGCATATAAGAAATAGGCCCCACTAGGAGCCCATTTGAAATAAAAACAAAATATATAATTTATGATCTGGCAGGGCAGGCAGACTGCAGCCACCTTCCCAAAGACTTACATAAAATATTACTGCACTTAAATCTTATATGAACCTAAATGAAATTCATATTTACATTTGCTGCACCAAAATCCTGTGCATGAGCTATGTATCTTCCCAAAAGTGCTGTATTGTTGCTAAAAAACTGCCAAACACTAAGTTTCAAAGCTGAAAACAGAAGCCTCTGGTTGATTACCAAGCATAAGACAGAAATTTAGACACAGCACATGGAAACAACCACCACTGCCCAGTGCGGCTTCTCCCACTTACATTAAGGAAACTTTTACAACCTAGTGGAAACTCAGAGGTGAAGATATTTTAACTTTTATGAAAGAAAACATGGAGAGGGGGAAAGTCTTGGTTATTTACTTAGTGCCTATTAATGTCAGTATCTTCTGACTCACTCTGCATGAATTCAGAGAGCTTTCAGATCAATTCTCTTTTGCTCTGTTACTGTGGCTGCAAGGATGGGAAGGGTCATGGAGCACTGGGGCCACCACACCATGTTATTAGTTGCCGCAGTGCCCAGCAAGGTGCAGAACTACAGAGGGAACACCTCCTGCAGTGGGAGCATCCACTACCTGCCTACACACCCACCAATGCCCTGGTGTCAGGAGACTGGTTATGCTGGAGCTTTTCCCTTGGTGGCTGACACATGCTGGTTATTTTTCAAAGCTTGTACATCTGTGTGAGATTTCTGCCATTCTGACATACCGCGTGTCATTTTATTGAGGTGACTTGAGGAGTGATTGAAGGCAAACTGGTGGTCTTGATGACAGAAGCCTTCCCTGGGGGACCTGTGCCTCGGTCAAATAAAATGTGAGTAGCAAAACTATTTGCTGGTATGTAACAGCAGCAGGATTCAGTAAAGGAATGAGAGAACTTCTGCACCTCAGGACTCAGCTTGTCAGGGGCACACATGCATTCAGTTTCTTACATAGAAAAACAGGCTCTTCCCAGCACTTCTGGGCATGTTGATGAAGAGAACAAAATCCCCAGACCAACCCTCCCCAGCCCACAACACTCAGCAAAGTGAAGGAAAGCTTTCTCCCCAGCAATGGGCTCCAGCAATGCCGGTGGATGCCTTTGCTTGTGTACATGGAGTACAGGTGGCAGTGAGGGGGGACAGGACCTGCGCTGGCCAGATGGGCCCTGCTCTCCATGACCTGCCTGGGCAGAAAAGCAGTGCTGAAGAGCTAGGGGAGCAGAGAGGCATACTCGGGGTGTGTTTGGGTTTGACTTGCCAGTACTACACGTTCAGGAGGATGGCATAAGAGTCAGCAAATCCCTCTTTGAATAGACAGATTATATTTGTATTTAGCTTGTGATGGTTTCTCTCCTTTTCTCTTCTTTACTGCCTAACCCACCAAACCTGCCAGCTGCTGCACTAAGCACACCAAGCAATGGCAAAGGATCTCAAGGCACATGGGGAAAAACCCTTGTGTAATCTTGTTCCCAGACTGTAAATAGCCAGCATATTTAGAGAGGTAAAAAGGGGATTTGTACTTCACTGCATCATCTCTCAAGATGCAGGTAGAGACACTGCCTAAGCTTGATAGGACTAAACCCAGACCCCAATCCTACAAGAACAGCCGCTAACACTGTCTCATCCTACACCAAATCAATGAAAGAAAGCTGTTCACCTTTATTTCAGGCCTCTCACATGATGCTAATTTGGTAGATAACATATAAGGGCTGCAGCTAGCACTCAACAAGTGAGTTTTAGGAAGGAAATCACACAGCTTCTGCAATCTGTGTAAGGGGCTGTGGAGAAAATGATGCAGGGAGGTTGCAAAACCCTTTGGATAAAACAAAAGGAAAAAAAAAAAACCCAAAACAAAACAAAACAAAAAGTCAGAAAGAACAAAAACATCATGGCATGGTTAGAGACCAAAATCCTGAGGGAAGCAGCAGGGTTGTTTGGCAGGACAGAATTTCCCCAGTTTGTGCTGCAGGAGGAGCAGCAAGGCTGCACTGTGCAAGCCCAGCTTTGTGACACAGCCAGGACTGCAGGCTCTGCCCAGGGCTGCCTGCTCCCTGCTCCCACAGGCCTGGGCCTTGCCAGTGTTTACTTGGCCTGTGCATAATTTTTAATCCGATGTCATGGGCTTTTCAAGTGTGCCAGTTGCTGCTGTAGCCTGCTGCCAACTGATAGATGGTTTATGCCACTAACAGCGCTTGAGGAGGAGAATTGCTAAAAAGCAGTGGTACTATTTACTTTCTCCTGCTAATGCAAGTAGAAAGCAGAGAATTTCAAAACGGTTGCAACCTGCATGTAGGCAGCTGCACACCAAGCCTGGCTGGAGGCAAACAGAAATCATGGGACATAACACCATAGGGACATACAGCTAGAACACAACAAATGCTCAGGGCAGAGTGCTCAAAGACAGGCTGCAGCATCAAACCACTGCGCTGCCCGCAGGGAGTGACCATGGAAGGGATGCGAGCCAGCAGGCTTATCGTCTTGGAAGAGCAGAAAGGAAGCAAAAAGAAAGGAAAAGCAAAGCCAATTAACTGTGAGCTGATTGTCCATTCCTCATTCCCATCCTCCAGGACAAGACCTGTAGCCTCTCTGTGTGCATATATACAGGCATATGTGCACATTTGCAAACACACACACCCCCTGCAACTGGAAACCTTGAAGATTGCTGGGTACGCTGTACAAAGCACATCTGAATGCTTAAACTGATTAAATCAGCACACCTCAGTGACTCTCATTTTCTCCGACTGTAGCTCACATCCTCGCACCCATCGCTACCACAGCTTCTCAATCGAGCCAGCCCAGAGCCCGCTCCGCTGCCTCCACTCCCACACTCCCACCAGCAATAGAAACACAGAGCCACTGTGGAGGAGTAAATACTTGTTATTATTTGTCTTGACACTTGGGGAAGCACTGGAAAGTTCAGCTACCTTGCTATTTTGCATTGTCCTGTTACCACCCATTGTCAAACTTCCTCCTGTTTGCTTTACAATTGCTCATCCCTTGGGGGAGCAGCAGGGAAGCAGACTAGGCACATGGAGCAGAGAGCTGCAATTTCACTGACAAATAATAGTAACCGACCAAAATGTACTGATTACATGGATGCATCAGCGCAAATGAGACAAGAAAGATTCCCAGTTGTGCTATCTCCAAATTGCTCCCTGCCAGTCTCTGTGCCTATGATTAACCACATCAGACTCAGCAGGCCAGGTTCAGCACCCCATCCTTCTCCTGCTCATTAATTTCAGCAGCCATTCCCAGGGTGTGAAATGGCAGCAAGTTGTGTTTGCTAAAATGCTGTAAAGCTCCATGGATGGTGTGTTCAAGCCAGAAAGACACTGAGTCACGCTGAGCTGTCTGTTCCTGGGGTTCCACAGCAGCTCCTGGTGTGCTCATCAGGTCCCACACCTGCAGTGTGGATGCTGCACGTCCCCCCATCCCCTCCTGCACCTGCTGCTCTTTGCCTTTTCTTAACTCACATGTAAAAGTAAGGTACCTAAACTGGCCATATAGGATCATTCAATTATTTCAGCTGAAAAGACTCTTTGGAAGTCTGTAGTCCCACCTCCTGCTAAGAGTAGAGCCAGCTTCATACTTAGGCAAGGTTGCTCTAAGCCTGAACCTGGGTATGTGAGTGTCACCAGCTGTCTTGGGGTGACTTTATACTGTTGTATCCCCTATCACCGCCCCATGCCTAGACATGATCTTGAACTTTTCTGTGCTTTTAAATTGAGCCTGCAAGGAGAGAAGAACCTCAGTGAACTCTTCAAAACAATCTGGACTTCAAGGACACAGAGGTTAGCTTGTTGCTGCAGGAGGAGTGAAAGAAGTACCGTTCCTGCTCTTTCAGCCAGGTTTTTTTTTCGGCTCTGCTTCTTTGGAGAGAGAAAGACGGAAAGGGTTTTTTTTTTTTCTGGGACTTTCGGCTTTTCCCTTCTCTTCTGGACTGTTTCGCCATCANTTATTTGTTTGTTTCGGTTTTGTGTGTTTGTTAAATAA
>WEIT01000533.1:0-37470 GCA_013389985.1 Dryoscopus gambensis
CAGGAAATTATTCAGCTGGTAGAAGGTACTTCAGTAGTCTTTAAACATTGTGTTGTTAACAAGACAGAAACCAACAGATAAGACTACTTAAGACCTTCCATTTTAACATCACATTTTCAATTGCACCAAACTTTATAACCACAGGGAGACACTAACTTTGGAGACAGAAAAATGACACCAAAATCTTTCAGGATTTTTGGACAATAAAACTAGGAATAGCTCTCTTATGTGTTCTATTATAGACCTGCCATCACTGAGGATTTTAAATAAGCTGGGAGGTGCCCAAGAACCACTTTTCTCAGTCTGCCTGACATCTAAAATATTTTCAGACAAAGAAGCTCAAGTAGTAATATTAATGTTTCAAGTTCTCAGCAGTTCAGTCCAGGGCTGTGGAGGAAAATTTTTCTGCTGCTGCTGTTTCTAACCAACATGAACTACAGCATATGCCACAATATATAAATTATATATAAATTAGCAGCTCTGGCTTTTCTTCAGTTTTTGTATTTCTGGTGGCATCTGGAAGCTTGGAAGGTGATCAGTGCATCTTCAACAGTGAGATATGGAAACGTACAGTTGGGGAAAAAAGTTAGCAAAAAGTTAGCAAAACACAAATTGTTTAAACAACAAATAAATAGAAAAACAACTAATTTCATTTAATAACATTTTCTCAAAGGGGACTTGATTTTGTAATCTTAAATGTTTTGTAGAGTTTTCTCGTATACTATTTGAATCTACACAGAACAGTAAAGAAACAATTATTATGGTAAATTGATGCTATACTCCAAAGCAGTTTTGATATGAACTGAGGAAATGCAATGGGTAAATTGTTTCTGCTTGATAGCACATGTGTTTTTTCTTGATGTTACAGTGCAGAGCAACAACTAAGCAACAAAAGTACTCTCCTTAGCAGATTGTTACATATACAAGTAGGGAAAAAAGGCATTTTCAACATTGTAATTTTGCATACCTGATTGTATGGTGGTAGAACTTGAGCAGATTAGAAATCTTGTACAGTAAAACTGCTCCGGGCTCAGCAACAATCACCTGCTCAATTCTAACCTGCATCATGAACAAATACAAACATCCTTCAGGTCATAAATTTCGAAAGCCAGCCTCCTATGACTTTACATGCAATGTATCTCTGATTTTTGAAAAACAAACTCAACCAGAAATAAATTTTAAAAACAGAATGTCCAGTTAACTATAACGTTCGGATTGAACCAAAGTGCTTCTGGACTGCCAAGCATCTGGGCAGAAAACATGAAGGTATATGCATTCTTAAAAAAAGAAAAACTACAAACCCAAAAAGCCTTCCAAAAATCCTACAGTCCCTACAGACTTCTGCTGTTATTGGAAATTTTAAAATAATGAGATAATTTGATGGATTAATACCAGTACATACTGGAATCCTCCCCAGCACTGAATAGCAAGAACAGCTACAATGCTGCAGGATCACACAACTACAGCAGTAGATTTCTAGTATCATGCAGCAATTCAGAACATCAAAGTATTAGGTATTTTGCCCAACAAACAAATTTCACCTGGATGAATATATTCTTCACTTAAAGGAGAGCATATATATCTCCTACCAGTATTTAGTTAGATATATTTATAACTAATAACCAGTTAACTGTTATCTCAACCAGGAGATACTGGCTACACAACAAAATGGTGCTGACTGTCTTTATAGTTGGACAGCTGATGTCTTGTCTCCATGGTACACAGTCTCAATCAGCTCAAAAAAGCTACCCCAGGGTCAATCTTTATGCACTTATGAAGCAGAATAGAGAGTGACTTAGCACTGCACCGTTCTCCCACATGCCTGTGTGAAAGGGCTACACACAAATCAGCAGCCACCACCCACTCTCCCAAGTTATTTGCTGTTCAATGGAACACGATGTGCTGCAGTGCCTTCATCCCAGAGCCAGCTGCAGGGAGAACCAACTAAGATTAGGCTTCCTGAATCCTTTCAGTTTGCGTCTAATCACAGACCAAAACCAAATAATACTTTTTAACTTATTCACAGTACTTAATGCATGAAGTTTATTTCAACACACAGGTGAACTATGCTCTTCAATGTGTTTGTATATGCAAAGGTCTATATACAAATATCTGTCTCCAGTGTTACCTAAAAGGTCATGTGGGCATGAATACTGAGTATATTCTAGTTGTACAGCAAAAGCAAATAGGGCAGGCAAGGGAAAAAGAGGGAAAACAAAATATTGACCAAAAAAAATGGGAATAACTAGAAGAAAATAATTAAGAAACTGAAAAAGACAGAACACGCAGAAGGAGAGAGAAAAAAAGATTTTAGGATCATGAAAGAAAAATAAGAATTAAAAAAACAAAGCAGGAAAAGAAGAACTGCTGCTTCCCATACAGAACTCTTCACTGCACTGGAGAACCAAAATTTGCAAGTGACCCAACTTAACCTGTTCAGGGAAGCTCCAGACTTAGACCTCTCACCGTTTTTTAGTCCTGTAGTTCTGTTATTAGCTGACCATAAAAGACTACCTGCAGTCCACACAGGGCATCAAAGACATTTTGTTTGGACTCATCTTAAATGTTATGGAAAATATGAATAGTTTAATGTAAATGTTTTTTACGATTCTCCCACCTCCATCTGAAATGAGAGGCCTGTGGTAAGCTCTACTACTAGGGAGTATTCAAGAGCCACTGGAATGCCTAAAATACAAACCAACTATCAATAAGAAATGTGGGCAATTTAGACTGCATGTAAGCATAAGCCTTCTATAATATACTCCTCCGAACTGAGTCTATTACTGTTGTTCCTCTGAACATGGTGGCTTGCAATTATCTAATTACCTATTCTGCACTGTACGAAGGCTCTTTTGCTTGGGGCTTTCCCAGGGGGAATTTTTCTACCTTTTTTTTTTTCTTTCCCCAGGGGAAACAATAAATGTTCCATACTTTTTACTGGAAAGTCTAGACCGGCAGTGAATTAACATAAGCTGCATTCTATTAAAATATAGACTACAACAGGAAGTCTTTAATTGCTCTTCTAAGATTTTTTTTTCATTTTTACTAGCACAGTAACTAAACTAATAACAGTATTTCAGGGGATATTTCTAGAGACTAGCAGCATTTAACTGCAAAGAGTTTGGTAATCAAAATGAAAGGTACTCTGTTACTTAACTATAAAAATCTCAAGTACTCAGATCTCTAAGACCAAAACTCCCTCTGACTTACACAGGAGTTTGATTTTATTCCTAATTACTTTGTTGGAATGCATAGAAATACTGAACTCAAACATCAGCATTTAGTATCAACAGGATTGATTCAAGAATACAGAAAGTTTGGAAAATATCTTCCAAAAAAACAAATCTGTGGTGAGTGTGTGTCTGTTAGGATCGGTGTTTTCCAAAAGATCAAAAACTAGAAGGTTGTGAGGGTTGATCATAATTCAGTGGCAACAGGCACAAAACTGAAATACAAGAGATTCTGTCTGAACATCAGGGAACACTTTTTTTTTACCGTGCAGGCAGCCGAGCACTGGCATTTGCTGCCCAGAGAAGCTGTGGAGCCTCCATCCTTGGAAGTATTTAAAAGTCATCTGGACACAGTCCTGGGCAAGCAACTCTAGGTGTCCCAGCCTGAGCTGGGAGTTTGGACAAGTGGCACCCAGACGTCCTTGTCAAGCTCAACCCTTCTGTAATCCTGTGACATTCTGAACGGCACCTTTTTGAATTTTACCTCTCTCTAGACCTTATCCTTTTCTTATCAGTAACATATGTATAGTATCCAGAAACTACCTGTTCACATTTGAGACTGAGTATTTGTCAACTGGATATGGTTGTTATAGCTACAGCATCCTAAGATAAATTTATTGTAACAGTATTTAGCACAATAGATTTTACTTTAAAAACACTTGGATTTATACACTGCACAGTTGGGCAATAATTGGTATCAGCTTCATCACCTCGATTACTTCAGTCCTTATGTGAAGCACATTCAATGGACAAGTCAGTCAATCATTTGATTTTTATCAAATGCCTCCCCTAAACTTACTGAGGCTTGAAAAAAAGACAAGTATGGAAGGATGTGACAGAAATGCAAAAAACAGGGGTAGCACAAAGATGGTAATTAGGGAAAAAATTTTTCATGGTGTCTTTCAAATACAAGAGCTGGAGTTATTAAACAAAACAAACCAAAAAAACTCCAAAACACGAAAACCAAAAAAACCCCACAAACCACAAAAGGAACTGGCTTTTCACACAAGAGAGTTTAAATGTTCACTTCCCTCCTGAAGGACATGCTGTAAATACCAACATTTTATATCAATTTGACATATTCATGCAAGAAAACATCTATTGAGATCTATTATATACAAAGACGTTACGGCTCAGTAAATCCTTAGTATATTCACAAACAGGCAAGGAAACTATCCTACAGAAGTATGACACAACTGCATAACCTATACACTCTTCCCTAAGCATAATGATCACTATGAAAAACAGGTTAGTAAATTACATTGATTTTCCATTTGAGTCACTACAACTATTCCTATATACTTATCACAAAGCTGTATTTTTGTACATCAGCACTCCTCAACCAAGGAAAAGTAAAAATCAAAGACTCAAATTTAGCATCCTAGCATCTCTCACTATATGACTATTATAAACCACGTATTTATGAACAAAGGAATCTTTAATTTGAGAAAAAAACCCTTTAGAAGTTGACAATCTAATTTCTTAACCAAGAGCAATGAAAATACATTGAAAAGATGGGAGCACAAGTTCTAAAAAAACATGACAGAACAGTTTTTGTATTTAGAGTGCTAAGGAGAACAAAATACTTCACCTTCAGAGGCCTGCAGACACCTTCTGTGATGTGCCCAACTACTTCTTGAATATTTTCTTCCACACCTATAGTTAATGCAAACACATTCTAAGATTATGCAAATGTAATTCTCTTTTCTTCAAGACTATAAAACAAATAAACAAATGTAGGAGGCACTCCTCCATAAAAAGCATTATGAACTGTATGTTCTTTTCTCCACAAGACTAGTTCACACCTCCAGTGTACCTCCAATCTAGCCATGAAGAAATAGCTGCATGGCAAAACAGTCCTGGAGTCATCACCTTTTGCTATGCAATTGCTTCCTAGTGCAACACAGTGCGTGGGGATTTGAGGTAGAATCAGCAAGGGGAAGAATAAATAATCTAGCAAGAAGCTGTCACAGTAAGGCTCAATATTAGAACGTCATGAAATTAAACTACAAAAACACCCAAAAAACAACCAGGCCAGTGAGACGCTCAAGGAGCAGCAGTACACACCACTTTGAAAGGCCTGACTGGCAAATACACGTGTCTGTCAGCGTTGGGTACTGACGAGCTCACGGCATTGTTACAAATGAAGTGACATGTGTACCTCCACACTACTGCGTGCTGCAGCACTGGCAAACGCTTCCTCCCCAGCAGCAATTGAAACTCATCTTTCACAGTACGATGTACAAAAGAGAATATTGCCCTATCTTATCACGAAACACAAATGAATTGTTGCATGGCAACCAGTGCTGTCATAAATCAATCAAACTGAAAGCAACAGATCTTCAAGCTCTCACTTCAGTAACAACTCAGAACAGATTTATGGAGAAAGCAATACTTTAATTCTAATTTAAAACTTGTCAACAGGAGTTCATCTTCAGATGGGACCCATGCAATTAAAGTAAACAAACTGACTGTGACATGTGACAGAAATCAGGTGACCTGAAGCTATATTTTGCTTAGTTCAGACTAAGAGAGTTTACCTCAGAGAGTAAAAATAATGAAAGATCAGATGTCTGTGCCAATGCCTCTTTACACCCAAGTTACATGAAAAGCCACATAAGCAGTAACAACTGAACTCAGTGTGGTGGCTGTAAGAATTTCAACATAATGAATTGGTAAGGTTATAAAAAATATGCTTATATACTTGAGTACTGATATCAAGGCAGAAAGCAAAATTACAAACCACAGCATGTAATGGCTAGCTCCCAGACAGACCTTAGCAATTTACACATATTTTAGTAGGAACAGTCACACTTGTACTGTTCATCAATATAACACGCACCTAGCACATATTTGCAATAGTGTATCTAGACCAGATTGACTTAAAAACAAGTTGTTTGGTATGAAAATTTTAGCTCAAAAATACACAAGCTTGAATACCAAAGGACATGGAATAAAAATTTTGATATACCACATGCTTGTGCCTTCAAATGTATTTTCATGTCCAATTAGAATATCTGGATTCCAAAAGCAGTGAAATCTTCCAGCAGAATGGGTTATATAAGTGTGCAAGTTTGACATAAAAGAATTACAGAACAAACAATTCTTAGAGGTCCAAAATAACTTTTAGAATACAGCTCATAGCTGAAGATATGCTTCCAACTCCTTTGTACACCATATATAATTTTTCTCTGTGTATCCTTCTATAAAAGGAGAGATCTTTTTTGGACTTCATTTAGCTTCTCCATCTGGGTTTCTGTAACTCCATGAAAAATGGGTTTCTACTGCATCTCTTAAAATGCCTGCAATTCTCCATTCCTTTAAAGTAGAAGATCTCTGCATGACTGAAAGGCTCCTGCTAGCAGAATACCTAAACTCCAAAGAGGAAAACCAGATGCTTTAGCTTGTCCAGCAAAAGAATTAAACTTTTCTAAATGTGTTTTCAGTCCTTAAAATTTTAATAGCATTTTTAATCAGATTAATTTTAAACAGTTAATTTTTGCAACATTTTAAAACTTTTAAAAAGCCATTCTTGCAGACTCTACTTATGGGCTACATAGTTTGGTCACTCAAAAGTAAAAACTTGGATGGAAATGTTTCTCAAAAAAAGGTGTAATTCATACAATTTTTCATCCAGTGGGACCAAATCCACCTGTATTGCACCAACAGGTATACACGTGGATTTTTTTGTTGTTGTTTTTTTGAGAAGGGAGATTTTTGTATAGCTGTAATTTACCACACTCTCCACAGTCCTGAAATTACACAGGGCTTATAGGAGAATTTAAACAGAAATCTGAACTCAGAACAGCTACACCTGAATGAAAATAATAGAAGCGGTTCCATCTGCAAAAAACTACTCAAGCTGAAATTGAAGTGAAAACATCTGACTGACCTAACTTCAGACTGCCAAGTAGGTGTTTCATCTATGGCAGTTGTTTGGGCTCCCTCTATAGGGGAATGGAAAAAAACCCCCAGTTTATGATGTAAGTCTCCAGAAATGCTTACATTAGATCTCAAATTTTGTTAGGAAGATCTGCACTCTAAAAATGCAAATATCTGTCCTTATCTCTAACTGCAAATAAACAAGATGTCCATTTGTTAAATGGCTACATGAAATTAACTAAATTTTTACTGTAGTCTGCACAGCCAGACATGTGAAGACTGCACAACAGCACAGAAAATTCAACTTGAGTTTCTCAGTACCACAGATGCTGTCCTCACCTACCAATTCAGGATCTGAATTTATAAAGAACATATAATGTCATGGTACTTGGGGGCTTAACTGCCCATAAATGTTTCTTGTTAAATCCAGTGGTATCCTATTAAGTACTGTTTTGTCTTACAGACCTTATCACATCACTATCCTTGCCATCAAAAAAATTTCCCTGAAGACACAGAGGAATAGTTACAGACAGCACCTCCCAAGCTTTGTTTCTCCCAGTATGAAAGTAAGAGTTGCTCTTTACATTTCTTAAAAACAACAGTGATAGCAGACTCACTCCTGGAGAGCTTAGGAAAACATATTTTTCCTTCAGATTAAAATAGTGAATCTCTTGTTTATACCAGTCTCTCCACAAAAACGTTTTGGCCTGATGATTTTTTGTTGAAAATTTCTCCCCCAAATATTTATATTCTCTGTATTATCAAGTGTCTTTCAGTATATTTTAGCTCTGTGGCTGAAAAGCTCCAAATATATCTCATTTCTTGGTCATATCATCTCAGCCTGACATCCTGTCAGAAGGTCAAAGAACTTCATAGTTAAGCAAAGCACTACACAAAGAAGTGGGAGAATTTCAGAACAAGTGCAGCAGCAGAAGTCCACACATTTACAGGCTCCATGGGGCCAGCTTTTCCTGAAGGGCACCCTAGTTAGAGCAGAAGCATCAGTCTGTCATCTACAAAGAACTGCCATGTCTTTTTCTCTACCATAAAACCATCATGAGGCCTGCTTTCCTGTGTCCCTGAAATAGTGTCAGCAAACCATAATAAATTCACTACTACAGTACACTGTAACTGTAGTTAAAAAACAACAGCATTCCCCCAATCTGATTTACAACAGTTCCTAAACAGCCTCCTTTCCCATATACCATTAATCAGGAAAGCAAATTAATACTTATAGCATTAAGAAAAATCAGAATACATATTCACTTTAAAAGCCAGAGTACAATTAAGACATACAATCTGAACAGCTCACCAGATACAGATCAAATGTAAGTTCTTACAATGAATTTGTTACAATTGAGTACACATGCTTAATTTATAAAAAATACCTTTCTCTGAAGCTATGGTGGCAAACCATTCTAAAGCTTCTACAGGATAAAAGTCTTTAAAGTATAGGTTGAATCTACTGAAAACAAAGCAAAGGGGCTAAAGACTAAGCATGAGAATCTGCAGTTCTGAAACAAAGGAGAGCTTTGATATTAAAAAACTTCACCTATCTGTGAGCGGCCTACTTCAACCTCTATAAACCTGGAATAATGTTAAATGATAGATGAAAATTCCATTTTCCTTGCAGCATAGAATGAAGAGACTTACAGGAATAAGGAATGATATTTTCAAAAACTTACTAAACAAAAGAGCAAAGGCATAATGGAAATCCTCAACATAATAAGCAATAACGATGTTTTCAAGGAGATATGTATTCACATACATTACAAACAATTTCTGAACTCTCAACTACACTCTAAAATGTCCCTTTGTAAATTTAGTGTAAATCTGTTATAAGTACAGTAAAATAAATGAGTGCATTTTGAAATACTATTCTTTGTTACGGGCCTTCTTTTGGCAGAACGCAATGACCAGCTATTCCAAGATTATTTTGAGGATAAATTCAAAGTCAGACTTATAACGGAAGCCCAGCCTAAGAAATTAATCACACTCGCTTACTTATCACAGACTTACTATCATTTCACAATTTATGTTTTAAAACCAGTACTACCTTGAATAGTTACAAGCTTTAACATAGCTTCCAAGTGTTCTTTTTCAGAAGCTGTAGCTTGATGCAACCAGGCCAGCATGTCTCCTACATACCTACACAAAGACAGAAATTTCTGTGAAAATTAGTGGCCTATGGAGCCAGGAATTCAAAATGCCAACCAAAAAAAAGATCATTTCATATACATTCTTGTTAGTACTGTACCTCAGAGGATCATGAGAGTGCATTTCAATAGGGCGGGGAGTACCTCCCAGACCTCCTCTAGTAAGAGCATCTATAAAGCCACGGACTACAGCACTTCTTCTAGCTGTCCCAAACTCATCCAGTGTGTATCTGTTATTGAAATATGGAGACAGGTTAAAAAAACCCAGTTTGCCTCGTCATAGTTGATTAGTTCCACTTCACAGCTAATGCAAGTAACTATTTTTATAGTTCTAGAAATCTTGCATCAATGCCTCTACTATAAAGCATTCAAAACAATCTGATGATGTCAGAATTTCTATCATCCTGCTCTGCTATGGTACATCTGACAAAGAGGAGGTAAGAAGAGAAATTTCATGTTGTCACCTGTCTGTTCTACAGCAAATCTGTAGGACGAGACAAGACTTCTGATATGGCACACAGGCGCTGCAATATATAGTCTTACATATATATATACACATAGACCCAGTCCTTTTCTCCTTTCTTGGTTCAACAGCTCTTGGTTTCCAGGCTAAATTAATTACCTGTCAGATTTGTGGGGTTTTTCTACTGTGCCTCCTCTGATACCATTAGACTGAAAAAACAGACTGAAAAATAAGTACTCGGTGTTGTGTTTCCTACACAGGAGCATTGGCAGAGGCTGTAGCCTTGCCAGGATCAGGTTACTATAACTGAAAAAAAAAGGAGGGGTGAGGGAAGAAAATGAAGTGACTGCTTCTGCAGCGTGTCCTGGGGTGCACCAGGCACAGCATCATCAGCTGGGCAAGGGAGGCCCTTGTCCCACTCCGCCCTGCACTGTGGCAGCCTCACCTCAAGGCCCATGTGAGTTTTGGGTGACACAATATAGACAAGACATTGAGCTATCAGAGATTGTCCAAAGGAGGACCACGACGATGGTAAAAGGCCTTGAGGGGAAGCCGTATGAGGAGCGGCTGAGGTCACTTGGTCTGTTCAGCCTGGAGGAGACTGAGGGGACACCTCACTGCAGTTACAACTTCCTTGTGAGGGGAAGAGGAGAGACAGGCACTGATCTCTTCTCTGTGGTGACTAGTGAACAGGACCCAAGAGAATGGCCTGAATTTGTGTCAGGGGAGGTTTAGGTTGGATATTTAAAAAAAGTTCTTCACCCAGAAGTTGGTTGGGCACTGGAAGAGGCTCCCCAGGGAAGTGGCCACAGCACCAGCATGACAGGGTTCAGGAAGTGTTTGGACAGTGCTCCCAGCCACATGGTGTGACTCTTGGGGTGTGCTGTGCAGGGCCAGGAGCTGGACTTGATGATCCTCGTGGGTCTCTTCCAACTCAGTATATTCTGTGAGTTTCTTGACTCCTCTAAACATATACTAGAGAGAACTTTTCCTTGACCCTCCCATTCCCTCACCCCACAGAAATAAATAAATGAAAACACAGCTTTTCAATTTTTGTACATATAAGCATCTTTGACAGGTTTGGGACTCTTGTTTGCAAATGGTCCAGCTGACTGACCGAAGCAGCGATTTATTGTACTGCAACACAAGCCTTCTTCCTTCTTCTAGGCTACCACATGACTAGTAGGAACAAACTTCCATTCATTTGATAGTTGTTCACTGATTTTAATCAAAGGAGCCTGAGCTAGATATTTAATGGATTAACAATTTGCAGCCTAGAGTGCTGCATCTCAAGTGGCTTGCTGATGGTAGAGGAGGTGCCAATAACTTACAGATGGCTCATTTCTGGAGCAGGCTACCTTTCTGTTGGCATTGAAGAATGAAAGCAAGTGAAGGATGGGAAATGAACACTGGTAACATCCCTGTTATACCTGCATGCCAGAGAACATTTCTAATTTTTTTAAACCAATTTAAGCATTTTGAACAACATACAAACTACAAAGGAGTAAAAGAAAACACAGTTTATTTTTCCAATATCACTGAAAAATGTCAGAGTAAGCATGGTGTCACTTACCCATGACACCCAGTAGAGGAATATGTATAAAATAACAATAATAGAAAGAATGTTATTCACTGACTTAAGTCTGCATTTAATAAGTACTGCATTCACATTTAATGGAGGTGGAGAACAAATTTAAAAGAAAATAATATATGGTTTCAAAAATGTTTGACATTAAGTTCAATTAGATTTCTACTCTGCTATAAAAAGTCTGAGGGAACCTTCGGTTTCATTCTTTTTAATTATTATTTGAAAGAGGTTGGGAAAGAGCACACTGAAGAATCTGGAAATTTCTCTTTAAGCCACTTCTTTATACACTGTACTTCTTAACTCAGAGAATAAATATCTGCAATTAATAAAAGTCTAAATTCTATTAGAATTTATTAATTCTAATAAATTACTATTTACAAAAATAATGCAATTAAAAGTGCAAGAGATCTAGGACCTGACAACTGCCCACTGTCTAGAAGGAGCCGTATTGGAGTAAAACATTTCAAGTGTCTATAGAAACCAGTTAGCTTTTTTTTTCCCTCTCCAGTAAACAGCTATACAATAGATCATTAAATATACAGCAATGAAACAGATCGCTATCAGATTTGAAAACAGCATTTAATAATGATAATTTTACTTTTAAAAGGAAACTACTAATTTTCTTTTTGCTCTCAGCAGAACAGGGTATAACCATTACAAAATTCTGCATCTTAAAAAATCCAGCAATAACTGTTATTTACACTAGAACACAGTATTTACTGCTATTTTATTAGCCATACTCATGTTCAGAGAAGAAAACAACATTTGGATTTTTTTCAACCCAGCTTTAATGTTTAAAATACATAGTAAGGATCACTGGGGAAGGAGAAAGGAGGTAGAAAAAAAACTTTTGGAAACCTGAGTGGATGTTGGAAGAGGTACACTGCTTTGAGCTATGTCTCCATGCATTTTCTAGGGAACAGTTTTCAATTTTTCTGTTAGAGCCAGGAAGTGAAAACCAATCTGAAATGTATATTTGACATCCCTACTGACTGCAGTTCCCAAAAGTCCATCCATGATGCAATCCTTCCAACACTTTTAGTTAACAAGACAGAAATCAATATAAGGAAACAAGAATTTGTAGATTGGTTTCTAAACTCCTGTCCTTCTCCATCTTACTCACTTTCAGCCAATTGAATCACAATCGTTATCAGATGCAAGGGCACTGATTTGGAGGGAAAGTGTTTAGTTCACACAGCAGTGCTTGTACACATAAAACAAAAAACAATTTAAAATTATTTTCTTTTGTGACTTAACTTCTACATTATGAACTCAGCAGTTTGTTACTTAATGGTATACAAAAAATTTTTGAAGGGAATAAACTATCTTGAGATTTAAAATGTAAAGCATCAGTACTGCAATTTTGATAATACTGCTGTAGAAAGTAATTAAGCCTGATAATCTATGATGAGAGACACTGCATCTTATAGAGTCACGTTTATTTTTGCCCTTTTGGCAGAGGAAACGTTTTACCTATCAAGTTCTTTGCTAACACTATTACTGTTGTTTGTGAGAGAAGTGTCAGAAAAAAACCCCCTTCTTTTTTGCAGATTCATTTTAGACTGTCCAGTAGTGGATTTATACGTAAGATGGGCTTTTTCCCCTGAACTAAGAAAGCAAGACAATGATTTTATGAAGTTTCAAAGTATCATAATTCAACAAATTATTTATTTCAGAAAATAAAACTGTATCTAAAAAGAACTCTATAAAATGTTGTGAACGGAGTAGTGACTGACCTTTTGCAGTTTTAAAAGAGGGTGTAGAAGAGAGAATGCAAGAAATGACTGCAATCCCCAGCTATGGCCCAAAGTACTGCAACGCACCACATCCAGCAGCTGGGGAGGTCAAGTGACACCACTTCTCCCTGACATTAACCAGCAGAGCTGACTGAGCATGTCAAGATCTGAGCTTTCACACTGACAGCATTTTTAAGGTCCACATGCACTATGTACTTTTCCTGGGAAGGGCTCCATGGAGCTTTACAGTGTCATGTAACTACAACTTTGCACACCTGACACTCTTAAAGACAAGGGTAGCCTTTGAAAGGCTGCCTGTTACCCTGCTGTCCTGGATACCTGTGGCTGAAAGTAATTTGCAATGGTTGCAAATATTAAAAAAAAAAAAAGGCCCAACGAAAATCAAAATCCCAAAAACCAAAGAAATGTAAATACCACCTCTTCGGGTATGGTCACCTCAATAAACAGTTCTTACAGTGCCACCTCGTGGTTGACTCTCCTAAGTACCATTTCATTTACTTTAAACCTTCAGCAAATTCTGAGTAAGAACGGTAGCATTTTACACATAGATTTACATATATAAATACCTCTACACTTTAAAGGTCTATATGTAGAATTTTTTAATAGATTACTGTATAACTCATAATGGAAGACATTCTTACTACCACAGGCACTTCAGCAAAAGCTAATTAGCCTTTACCTATTTTTTACTTTGGGGATTTAAATGACACAATCACATGCTTTGGACAGGATTGTTTACTTCAGAAAAATCCTAGAATGAGAGCACAGAAATTCAAAATTCATTTAAATTAAAACAGTCTGACATTTTACTTTAATTAGAAACTTGTAAGTTAGAAAAAGTCCAATGACATTTCCTGTACCATAATTACGTCAAAAAGACTTCTGAAATTTAAAGCAGTTGAAATACGATTATTTATAACTTAAGTTTCTGGGTTGTTTTAAATTTGACACAGGACCAAAGTGCCACCAGCCTTGGCACTGTAATTCATGCCCATTTTTAAGTTTTATTAACTCAAAATACTAGTTTCTGTTAGAGATAATAGCAAACATTTACTTACTTGTACAGGACAGGTCTATCTTGTAAGGCTTCCATGGCTTGAGCGAGAACTGGAGAAATGTCACATGATTCTTGCGTCAATGTCCTGCATTCATCTATAAAACATCAACACAAATAAAAGCACACTCTTTACACTGTAATACATTTTATATCAGCTGTCAAACAAGAAAATGAATTAAAAACTCAAAAGGCTTTCGATTTTGAAAACTTCAGAATATGCTACCTGGGCTAGTTAGTGTCAATACAATTAAATTCCCCTGCAAGCAGTACTGTAAAATGCATGTCCATCACAAATTTCAACAATAAAAATGATTAAAGGAAGCTTAGTATTTGTTTGTGCCCACATACAAATATTGACCCATTGAACCTTCAGAATTTTGTTGGGCTCGTTTGTAACTGTTTACCACATTTCAGGTAAACTATTAAGAAAAAAAGGACCAAGTACTTAAGCAAGCTATTTGTTTCATTATTTGGCTCTGTTATTTTTTTCTTTCATCAAAATAACTACATAATCTTGTATATTCCAAGCAAGAACGTGGAAATCATTTAAACTAACTCAAACAGAAAAAAATTATGGCAGAAATTTTATGACTTTTCATTAGGGTGAAACCACAACTATTATCTGAGATTTCAGCATCCACTGAAGAACAGCTAATAAATATAAAAATCACAATGCACCATTTTTTTCCCCATGAATCTTAGTGTGAGACTGTCTCTTGCTTCAAAGACAGAAGAAATAAAAAAAGCATCTATATTTTACACTATCAAGGTGTTACACTGAGCACGGATGGCTACATCCAGAGTTCATATGCAAAAAAAAAAAAAAAAGCCTGCTATCATTCAAAAGAGCATCCAGACAAAAGGATGTGGCTTTTAAAAAATTTTTCTAAAAGTAATCTGCCACTCCTCCCACTAAACTAGATCTTACTATCAAATCATTGAAACCAACAATTTCCCTGTAACTCGCAAGGAAATGAAATTCAATATAATTAAAAATTTGTTTGGACTACCAAACTGTAGTAGTTGTCTTTGTGGAAAACCATCTACTAAAAACACAAATAAATAATCCACTTTTATAATGATGAAATTGGCCCAAAAAATGAGAGAATCACCAATTAACTATTTGGTTCAGAACACATCTTTTCCTAAGAAGGAAAGCAAAATGTTAATATATCTTGGAAAGCATTTTTCCTAAGTTCAGTCCACATTAAGGAATTAAAGAAGTCATCATAATAATATTCATAAACATAAAAACATTCTTAGTCCTACTTTGAGTCCATCTGTAAAGTCGTTCATAAGATGTCTCTTGCAATAAAGCCATCTGTTCCATAATTTCCAAGCTACAAGACAAAAAATTTATTTGCAAATACTATTTTAGGCAGTACTAGCAAAGGCATGTGCAAGTCAAATAAAACATACCATTATTAAAATTTTGAGTATTTTAAAATGTTGTTAGGGGTTTTTTTTGCAAAATATTCTGTATAGTCATATGAAGCAAAGAATGAGACCTTGCTTTAACTTCTGCTTTTAACTGTAAATGGTTCTCTTGCACTCATTTAAGTAGGACTCACCCCGCCCTTTGCTGATTCGTTCGGAGGAGAATCTTAACATCATCATGAATTTGTTTTACTCGTCCCAAAGCCTTGAAAAAATCCTAAATCAATTTAAAAATAAAATAAAAGCAGTGTGTGAAAGCAGTAATTTCTATTCAAATCTCCAGCACTCTACACTCTCTCTTTCAATTCCATTCTTAAGTTTCCTGTAGGCCTTTGCTCCAAATGCTGGTTTTAAAATTCACACCGTGCCTCTGCCACTTCTTACCTTTCATTCCATCCTAAGAGCCTTAGGATTATTTAGTTTCCCATTGCATGAAATTCTTCTTCCACTAAAGATGTGATTTTAACCTGTCTTATGTAGTATGTGTGTGCTTAACATTCATTAGGGTAACACTCCAGGGGAGATTTCTGAGGACACTGCTATGCATTACATCACTGTCTCCCATTACTGTTAGCAACTAAGGAGCAAAATGAAACATTGTAAAGTACAATGATTACAGATTGATATTTTTTATATTCATAAAATGAGGTAACTATTTCTAAAAGAAAATTTTAAAACTCTATTTGCAATAGACTAGAGTAAGGTTTTCCAGAACAACCTTTCTCTGGGGAGTAACTCAACAGGAGCAATGAAGAAAAAAACCCAAAGCCTGGAAGACAAGGACGTATAGCTAAAAAGGTTATGTTGTTACTGTTTCAGAGTGCAAATGGACAGCCAGTAACATTTTCAAACACACCTTCTCACGAAGGCATATTTCAAATGCCTTGGAGGAGACCAGCTAATTCGGATACAACTGTTTGGTACATTTTCGTGATTTGAACACAGTTTGCTCAGGAAAATAGAGTTTCATTCTGGTTCAAGTTACATAAAAATAGACATACTCTATGTAGAATAGGCCAGCAATTTAATCTACTGCCTTGCATCAACTGTGTTGAAGACCACATTTATAAAACCTCAAAGCACTCTTCCTTCGGGAAAAGAAAATTTCTAAACCAGAAGTCTGACTAAAGGTGTTTTAAGCACACTGGTTGACTCTATTAGAGGGAAAATGCACACAGATGATGCTACGGAAGTCTGCCAACTAAAGCAGCACAATTGTTTTATCTCAGTCACTTCTGCACATTTTTTAGACAAAGTATCAAACAGACCAATCCTCGTTGGCTGCAAAACAATCATGGAGTAACTGGCACAGCACTGCTGTCATTGTTCCTTGCAATACGTGCTTTCTAGAAATGTGAATGTTCTTTCACGGCAGTAGTGGTACAAAAGGATACAGCAATTACTCAAGTGCACAATTATTTAGCACAATCCACTTATGCTTTCATTACCACTGTTTATGGTTATCAGTTCCATGTTTTTAATAGTGCTTTAACTGCGAACAGGATGCCTGTGAAAACGAGATAAATCTGGACTACCTGCTGAGACATAGTATGTGAAGCTTTCCATGCAACTACAATAATAAAAAAGTCTATTAAGTATAGTCAATTCTTTCATTATTCAGTTTGCTGTTACTGTAGAACAAGTTTCCTTTTACTGTGTCTTCTTATTCAAACCATAAACATATTTCAAAATTTGTTTTGGAAGGTAGCTAAAGTGAATCAGCACCTAGTATCTTTAGCAACCAAATAACATTGAGGGAAAGCCTCAGCTTATATTGTTTCAAGTCACTGAATATATGCATACATGAACATGCAAAATGTACACACATATGCACAATGGCACTACTAGAGAGCTTCAAGCTTCTCATTTGCTTTATTTGAGTGTCATGAAGTTTTAAAATGTCTTCACTAAAAATTCAGACTTCATAAAGGTCTTATTGAAGTGCTGAACTACATGAGAACTCATTTGCCCCCAACTCATTACATGAGAGCTCGTTTGCCTCAAACTCATTACATCATTACACAAATTAGAATTGGATGTTGATTTTCTTTCTCTTTACCTGAATCTTTCATCACACAATTCAAACTCATCAGAAATTCACCATTCTGCTGAAAGGTACATTCCTCCATGAAAAATTCAATTGCAAACTGAAAATAAGATATCGTGTACAATTCAGCTGGGGCATTTCTACATTTTAGTTCAGGGCAAAGATTTTAATGTTCATTGAGCTACCTCAGTAATTGGCTCATCTTTCGTGCCTCGAAGCAGATTCATTTCATCTGGTGTCAGCTGGAATTTTGCTATGAATGCATCTGCAACTTGCGCTTTCATTTCTAATCTCTGACTGTAATAAAACAAAGTGAAGAGGATATTAGCTTTTTATGCTTATCTCAAAGACCTATTTTTCACATTCATACTTTTGGAAATATAATCAGCATCAGAAATTGGTATTATTAAATTATAATAGCACATTCTCACCATCAAACACTTCACTTGCTTTTTCACATACAATTTTCTATCAAGCTTGCACAGATTATTCAGTAAAGACAATATAAAGGTATGTTAACACATCTGAAAATTACTAAGTTCTTTAAAATAATATTCCTTTAGTATTTGTATCATAAATTATCTAATCCAGATACTTTGTACTTGTACAATTGTAATGCTTGTAGTTATCTCCTTTCAAATTCACCAAGGAAAGGAAAAGCCTATAGCACCCAAAATGACAAAATTAACCTTAGATTAACCTACTTTTCTGCAGACCAGATCCATTTCTTTGTAACACCATACAGTTCGGATATGAATTTACTAATCTCACAAGCAATCAAAATGCAATGGCTAATTCTCTTGTTGACTACCCTTCCTGAAATAAACACAGCTGAAATGCAATATGCAAACACCATCTCATGGGCAGCATTTTCCTGCATATGTTTTATCACACACCTTACAACCACAGAAGGACCCAGATGGAATGGACTGGGATTCCTGTAGCAACAGAAAATTTCCTCAAACTGTGGTTTGAGCACACAGTATTTCAGGAAATAAAGACTACTTTTTCAGGACATTGAGATGGCACTAATTAGTTATCTGCAGAAGAATAAGGCTCAATTCCTTTAAGATCATTTCAGCTTCCAGTGTGATATAATTACTGCAAGATAAATACACAGCTATTACAGAGTGGTAAGACAGGCAAGTGCATTTCTATATACTGTATAATTACATTTCCTTGCAAGATCAAAGCCTAAAAAGTAAGCTTTCATTTATTTACCCCTTCTCTGCTATCCAACTAGTGTCTGAACTTCATTCAGCTAAGAAGTGTGGAAAACTGGCTTACCTTCTGTAGATATGGATGACTTTCCCACCCTGCAGTTCCACAAACCCTTCTAGACATCAGATTAAATGTTCTGTAATTGTCAATGCTCTAGCATATTGAACAGCAAGAGGGAGAGTAATATAAAACCCAACAGTGCTTCAACAGTAAAATTATGAAAATCAAAGGGGAAAGAGAGCCAGTACTTCTAAGTTACACAGAAGAGACCTAATCAAAAAAGAAACCCAAAACCTCATATGCTTTAATACCACATCTTGAACTGATAATTCGGGTTTCACGGGGCTCCTAGGCAAATACAATGATTTTATCTTTACATTGACAGTTTTGCAATGCTTAAAATCAACCTATCTACTTAATTTTCTCTAAGTAAACTCCACAATTCCAGATTTTGGGCCTCCATGAAGCCAAATGTTTCTCAGAGAAGGAACAAGAGTGATGGAGGATGATTTTGACCAACTATACAGGCAGATGCATCCATGAAAAATCATGGCACTTTCCAACAGTGGAAGGGGAATGGAACAACACCATTTTAAACACATTCGGTAAATTTTCAGCAGGAAGATTTATGTGGTATATCTGAAGAAAGCAAGTCATGGTGTAAGAGGCAAAAATACCAAGATAAGTGGTCTACAAAACATACAAGAAATAGACAAGAAGATACTAAAGAAAGAGTATTTTTAAATCAGTATTAGGCCTGTGAGAGATGTTCTGAGGATAACTATGAAATTCTCCAACACAGATGAAAGATGGGTCAGGTCCGCTCCGCAGTAACATAATGCAGCTTAGGCTGCCTCAGCCAACCCTGCTCATCCCTGCCCTGTACTGACCTTCCCACTGTGCCAGGCACACTGTTTATAGAATCATGTAATGAATCAGATCAGGGAACAAATCTGGCAGAAAAAAATCCAGAAGTTTTTACTTCTTGGGGGTGGAGATTACACGTACTTTCTAATTCAGTTTACCACAGCCTTTGCTAAGGGACTGGGGTGTGACAGCACCAGGAGCTGTCAGAGGCAAGAGGGCATTAACTTCACTGCTGCTATGAAACTCTCATGAAAACTACACTTCAGAACTCCTCTGGGGTATAAGAAGAGGTAATTTCAATTGTCAGTTACAACTACTACTACTACTACTACTACTACAAATTTTAAATATTAGGACTCAAGAAAACCCTAGAGGCATCATGATGGCTACTGAAATTGAAAATCAGCCAAGGGCACTTAAAATTTAACACAGTGATGCTGCTTTCAACAAAGCATCATTCCTGTTTAACACTGTTTGCTGAGCAAGTCTAATGTCTCAACATCATCATCACTGTATTTGGTTGAAACAACAGAAAATGTAATTTAGTGGATTAACTTTAATAACTTAGGTGCTCCAAGTCTCTCCTCCTGTGATGGAAGTCTCAATTTAATATAAATCCACAAAGCTGAAAATAGATTGGATTATCCCACCCTTTAGGGAAGAGAAGGAAGGTAGCAAAGAGATGAGAGAAGGCAAATGCAAGGCCTTCTTTGGGTTGAACTGAAACAAATCTTCCATAAACAAGAGGAGCAGATGGGATGCTGAGGAACTTTTCTGTTCTTTGAGCCTGTGTATCTCCTGAGCGCATAAACTTTTAGGTGCTCTTACAGAAGATCTCCACTTAATTATCCTGTGTTCTTCAGATTTTTGAATGTATACTTCCACCAAACTGGGGGTAAAAGGAAGTGCGGTATACTGGGTATAACAGTTTTCTCAGTTTTCAGTTGGAATTAGGGTTGTGGTAGAACAAGGAACAGAGTCAGGAACTGTACAAACAGCATGATCGTGAGTCCGTTCTCTAACTCTGTGCCCATTTTACTCCTCCTTTATAAAAAAATAACAATCTTGGTAATGAATCCCTCTCCTTCTGCAGGTCCTCGCTCTTCACAGTCCTCCCTCCATATGAAGAACCAGGTTTGATCAAACACCATGCTTTAAAGCCACTCCCATCCCTGGCTGTGTCTTGGGCTAACAGGTAACTGCACGCTGCCGTAACTGCACGCTGACGGACTCCGTGCACTCCCAATAATTAACTTTTATAAAATAGAGCCAATACGTTAAACTCAAGCACACTGGGCAAGCTAAGTTTCACAATGTACTCATAAGATAACAACCTCGAGGTGGCAGCAATGTTTCATTCACCTGTCTCAAAACAGGGATTAGGAATGGGTGACAAGTATCTCTCCTAAACAAAAGCACGTGTCTGAATTTTGATATTTTGTTTCTTTTGGGCTCTTTACTAAGCACACAGGACTTCAAGAAGCTACCCAGTTTCAGAATCCAGGTTAGCCAGTTCCGCTTGAGATGGCTGTGGAAGTTGCCTTGGTTATCAATCTACACGAGACCCTATATCCTAGATGATGGATCACAAGCAAAATATGTAAATCGTACATACCTTTGATTTTTGCCTGGCAGTGTACGGTATTACTGAGACCAATACACCCACATCTGTTTTCAATTTTTTCCCTCTATATATTTATTTATGTATTTATTTCCTCACACACAAGCAGATATTTAAGTAAAATTTATCTATCTTATTAAGGCAAGGCAATGGATTAAAATGTCACTTAAAGTTGCTATAATCATTTCACTGCAGTAAGTGCCATACAAAACACAACACAGGTAACAACAAAAGCCAGTATAAGGCTGTCTCATATATAACCCACAGCAGTCAGTACCTGTGTGCAGACACTTGGACATTTCAAGATTCACTGGCCTTTCTATAGATACAATAATTTCTAAATTCTAAGCAGTGCAGTAGAGCTGAGGAAAGGACATACCATGTTGTTATGCCAAATTTTATGCTTTTTCTTTTCACAAAGTTAATTCTGTATAAAGGAGAAGAAACTAACAGCTTACGGGAACCCTGCATTGATGCAAAGGGGGAAGTGCCAAGTGTTGGTAGAATTTAGAGCTTGGGCAAAGGACAGGATTCCAACAAAGAGCCATTTCCCCAGTTTTAATCGTTACCAGGGAGACAGAATTCTTTTGCAAGAGAACTCAAAAGGCTGGGTAAACTATGCACTTCATGCACTTTTCCCTTCAACCAAATACAAATGTGCACTGTTTGTTAGGATTATCACCTAGACAGCTCAAAAGTGAGGTGGAGAAGCAGACTTTTCCAAAGCTTAATTTTATCTTGCCACCACATACAGCATAAAAATCTGCTAGTTTCTTCTACCTAGGATGAATCAGAGCAGAGCATTCTGAAATTACTTTCGACTTGTGGTACTGAGGATTCAACACATTTTTAAAGCCCCAGGACAATGGAGTATTTCTAATTCATAAGTAAATAACAACCATCTTTAACAGACTTGTACAAAGCTGCAAGAATTATTTTTCTGTCATGTGAAAGGCAAATATACAAGACTATGTAACAAAACATTTACACATAAGCATTAGAAAACCATACTCAAGAGTAAGTACAGGTGCAAAAGTGCATTTGTAAATGCTGAGAACAAATGTTTTTATTCTGCATTTTATCTGTCAAACACATCTCTTATTGAAGTAGAACTGAAATACTGTGAGGAGGTATTCAGTGACTCATTTCATCACAGAGTATCATTATGTAATTTTCTCCTTAACTAAAAAATAGGAAGACATAAAAAACACAGTGATGTCATGGGGTAATTTGTGCTATATCTATATCCCACATTATTCAGCCCCCACTTCGCCATGATTCCTGTGTTCTTCTGTGCTTTTAAATTGTACATAACTTATGCTTGAAAGAACTATACTGGACACAAGGCAGACTTGACCTTGATGAGTTCCAGCTGTGTTGAACCAGGTGTTTCCACTAAGGGTCAGAGACCAGCTGACCCTCGGGGAGGTAACACATAAGAGAGAGGAGAAGAGCCCAGGGGGGACTACTGAGAGAACTACTGCTGAGAAGGGAAGGCATGCCAGCAGTTTGAGGAATGCCATCCTGCTATAATCCTTGAAGAAGACCAGCTTGCTGACTTACAGAGTCCTGTCGCCAAAAATATCAGGAGCATCAGAGACCCACTGAGCTCCACCATCTTTGGGGGGCCCCCGCACCCGTGCCGGCCAGCTCCGATTCCAGCTTCATGGGAGAGAAGGGGAAACCGCGCCCACAGAAGGACTTTCAAATCTTTCAGGATCTCTCCCCTCAGCGGGAGGGATTGTTATTACTCTTAACCTGTCTGTTTGTTAAATAAATAGTTTCATTTTCTCTTTCACCTTCCTCCGAGGAGAATTTTCTTTTTTCCCCTGAACCTGATAAGGGGGGGGAGGGGTGGCATATCCTTTGTAGGAGACATTCCCCTCAGACGTTTCCCCTAAATTTGGCCAAAACCATCACAATTGTCTAATGTTTCCAGGATACAAGAAAATAGCAGTAATAGGAAAGAAGACTTTAGTGAGACCTCATCTGGAAAATGGATCACAATCCTGATCATCTGTGTGCAAGAACAACGGACTCCCATTAGACCAGAGCTAGCAGAATGATCATGGGAATGGAAAAACTAATTTATCACAGGAGATGAAGGAAGCTCTTAAAACAAAGGAGAAGATAAGAAAACAGTCAATTTATATCCAATAATTAGGCTGGAAATCAGGGAAAGGATTTTACTGGAAAGAATGAGCTTTTGCAGTAAGTGTTCCACAAACAGCAACACACACAAAATGCAAAAATAATGCACTAGTTATGTATTGAACGGTTGATGAGTTTACCAAAGTCATCATGCAAATAATAGGTGGCAGCAGGAGAGTGGACTTGAACTTAGAAGGTTTCTCCTGTAATCCCTATCTGAAGACAGCCTGCAGTGCTGCAGCCCTGCCATCTCATACATTCTGTGATGAAAATAAATGGGGAAAAATTGATAGGGCTAAATCAAAAGTTAAGCAACGCATCTGCACTGAAACGATTAAAATCTTACCAAACAGATCAAACACTAGAATAAAAAGCTTACATGTTGTAAATAAATTCAAGAAATTCCACAATTTTCTACTTTCATACTGATTAGGCTTCCTCTAAATATAATGGCTACATATCTATGGTATATATTCTTGACAAAATTGTCATATGCAAAACTTTGCAGCAATGATGTGATATATATAGATATAGGTATACATACACTAGGTACATCAGTGTTTAGCAGTAGTTAAGACCCATGATCCATGGTTTCTAAGTTGTGCACAGTTTAAAAGGAGTGCGTTTCCATAAACACATTCTTTTCCATCTTGTAAAGATGAGCTATTTGATATTTCCAAACCAAACAGACTGGTATCTTCAGTTTATCTTTTATAAAATCTGATACAAAGCCACTTGAAAGGGGCCTGCTTAGTCTAGCTTCAAATTTGCCATCAAATTCAAAAATGTTGCCAAAGGCACGAAAATTACACACTGTTCTCTACATCCACCTGGAATAAGATCAGAACAAATGATCTTAAGCTGCAGCAAAACAAGAACTAAATCAGATAGCAGGAAAACAATAAAGAATCAAAATTAATTTCCAGTGAAGACCACAGGTTCTCTGTTCCTGGGCTTTTCTTCTCAGAGCAGATTAGACATATAACTGATTCTGCACTTCTGGTGAATGTGTCTCAACCTCTAAAACCACACCTCATTTCATACTGACCAAGAGTACTTCATGTCTCAACAAAGTCCATAGTTGCCAGGTAGAAATGCTGGCAAGAAATAAGGCTTTGCATGTTCTCTGCTGGTCATGGCTAGAGTGGGACTAATTAGGTTTTTTTTTTTCCTTTCAGATCCATTTTAGCTGGTTTTATTCCTCTGCTGCACTTTTTAAAGTATGCTTTACATGGGTACAATTCAGGATAGAACATGAGCCTCAGAATTTCAAGCCTTCACCCTCCTCCACAAGAAATTGTAATTAAATTTAGGCAATCACTGCTTTTTCTCATGAAGAACATTTACAGGAATAAATTTAAATACAAGTTTCAAAAGGTCACCACATGAAATACATCTCATGTATCAATGCAAACCACCAGATCACCACTTTTCTTAGCACACGGTGATAAAAGCAAACCTCTCTAACCTGCTACAAATAGTGCTGAACTTCCGGCATCATTTCCAAAATGACTATGACAAAAAAGATATTTGTTAGAAAAGGCAAAAGGCACCACCAAGAGACAAGGATGAGAGATCAGTAGTGTAGCACTACTGAAGCAGCTGTTCACTTTGAAACATTTTTCCTAAGACTTCTGAGCTTGTATTGAGCACAGAGATGACAGTCAAATCACTGACTTAATTCCAAGAACGGTGTTTGTTATTCTTTAAATAAAGAACAAGTCTGAATGTAATTCAATTAAAACAAATTGAAGTACACACTGTTACATTCCTGTCTGGAAACAATATTTAATTGTATTTTAAAAAGTTAAACAATCCCAGGGCTATGTAAACTAGTTTTTTTGGAATTGATACAACTAACAATGATTCTGACATCAAAACACAAATTTTGCTCTGTTTAAGAACACAATTAAGAGAGAGTACGAAAATAAGATAGTTTCTAAAGGTGTTCAAGTGCATAATCTCCACAAAAGCTCTGAACCATTAGCCTGACTCAAAAAATACCTGAGCCATTTCCATTCCCATTCTTTCCTAATAGTTCTCAAAGTATTGTGGTTTTTACTTCTAGAACACTAGTTCCAAGCTCTCAATAACTTTTGTATTTCTGCAGTCTTATTTTCAGTGAAGCCCCTGAGCATATACATACGCTCACACAACTGCTCTTACCTAATTTTATAAAAATTATTATTGTAATATTACCTTCTAGTCTCCCTTCTCAATTTTTACATTGACAACTGTAACTTGTGGCTAACCTCAAAAACAACATCTTGCACAACATCTGACCCTTAAGAGGCTGGTAGAATTACTACGAAGCCAGGGTTCTGGCACTCTGCACACAGTATTTGGAACTAAACAGGTTATTTCTCTGGTGTGGGAATTACTGAAGTCTGCAATGCTTGCTCCCTATGCAAGGTGAAGTAGTTTAGTATTGCAAGCAAGTTTTTAGCTTCACAGAAAAAAACCCCAACAAAAAACCAAAAAAACTGGAGTCAGGTATAAGAAGAGAAATAACAAGTCAGAGAAAGCTATTATTAAAATCTCACTTCAAGGAGCAAGATCCTTTTTCTGTCAGCCTACTAGCAATAGCAATTAAACAAACCCACATCTTCTAAAGCACAACAGATGTTCATTGTTTGAAAACAAAGTAATCTCCCTATTACTATTCATAAAAAAACTAATGCAACCTAAAAGCAACATTAGTGTGCTCAAGTAAAAGCATACAAATCTACTGAAGATAGCTGAAACGGAAGCGAATTTTTAACAGTTAACAGAAATCGTCTAAATTAACTAGCTCAGTCTTTATTACAAAAGTTTGTTATGAAATATATTAAAATGAACACTCTATTTGAGACTGCGTTACTGAGAAGCAGTATCTTAACCTTATGTTATAAAGGGATGGGTTGGATGGCTTGGACTACTTTATTTCACACTACACAGTTCTATTAAGTTATGGTAAGTCTCAGTTGTAAGGAAAAAAGGAAAAAAAACCCCATCCTTGTTCCTATGTTAAGCAGATACCATAATTTAAATAGTGTGAAGGAAAACTGTTCTGTTTCTAATGTACAGTAGTTTTAGCTGGACTTCACAGGGGAAAAAAAATTCAGAATAAGCAACCTAATTGACCAAAGAAATGCACCAACTCTGACATATTCACAAATACAAAAATGCAATTGTATTCACTACTTTTAAAATTTGTTAGCTAAGTAACACCCTATATCTAGTATTTATGCCAAAGCAGGTCTAAAGCTCACAAATTAGGTAACATGAAAAAAAATGCTGCAAAGCAAAAACCCAAGAACGCAGAAGTTTTAACCTAGATCTGAGACAAACATGTAATTTTCTACCCCAAATAGTTACCAAAATATTTCTACCCCAAATACCCTAGGTGTCTGAAAATCACACATTTCACCAATACAGGAAGTCCCAAAGTGCTCATCAGGATTACCTACAGGAAATTCCAGGTGGGCAGCTCCACCTTCAAACCACAAATCTGAGAGACTAGGATAACCAACAAGAGTTCAGGTAAGATGCTTCAGAAACTGAAAATCATCTTGAACTACAACTAATTATATAGATGATAATACAATGCCAAAACTACTTAGTATAGAAAAACGTAGTTTAAACTAGTACCTACACAGAGCTACTGAGACAGCCATTCCTTTTCAAGTACAGCAGAAAAGGAAAAAAATCTAAATCCCTTGTTACCATAAATGCAGGAAATGCATCTGGAAGTTTACAGTCCCCCTTCAGTTTTACATCATTGAATAAAATCCTAACATTTTTCCAGCTACAAAAACATGGTCAGATAAAGTAAATCACACAAATGCTAAGTCTAACAGAAGAACACAATAGAACAGGTCCAGTTTTCATCTCTGCATTTCGACCAGACAGCATTTTAAGACAACCCTCAGAAGACAGAGAAGCCATGTCCTTCCAGTTTCACCATTTACTTATTTGTTGGCTAAAAAATGTCACATTAAGTTGAAGGCATCAGCAATTTAAGACCTGTATATTTTCAGAGGCAAGACTTCAGGTCTTCAAGAAGCCCCTAATATACGGCAGCAGATGCCTCTACACATGCTTGATGTAAACCAAGGAATGCATCAGAACAGTAATTTATTAGATTAAAAGAACAAATGACTAAAATGTCCCAAATGGAACCAAACAATCTTCACAATTTTTTGTGAGTTTAGGCAGGGAAAAAATTAACTTTGCTAATAAACGGTAATATGAATCCTCTGAATAACTATCAGACTTACTGTAAAAGTCACAGGTACCTTTTAGCTTCTGCTCATGGGTTCTTCATGGTATACTTCAAAAATAAACTTCCATTCTTTTTCCTACATGTGCACTCTGAGGTCACACAGACCCTTAGAAGGACAGACTACTTCCTAAACTTTTTCCTCTTCACACTAGGGGGATGTTCTGTCTTTTAAAGGAATTAGCAGAAAGTCTTTTAAGTAAACATAGTGCAAAGACTATACACTGTGGAAGTACTGATGTATAGTCTGCATAATATCCTTTAATGGAATTTAAGGCCAATTAGACATACATCACTTGGGACTGGTCTTGGTATCTCCCATTCTGCTTCAGAACAAGGCATCAAAGCAGCTTTCCTTTTCTTGAGACTATAAAATCTATGACCACTTCTCTGTCCTACTACTTCACGTACTCATATACAAAATGACATATTTTCTAAGACTTCTGCTCACTTACTGGAAGTGTGTCTTTACCAAATTCTTCATTTTATATGAACCAGCACTGCATTTTATGCAGTTATTCTACATTCAACTTTTAAAATATGTACAGATTAGACTCCAGCTTCATATTCAGACATAATCCACTTCCTACTGAAGTTCACATCATAAACCTACCGATTTTGAAAGCTGAGCTATCCAAAACCATAATTTCTACTAGAAACTTACTACTGCAAAATAATTATTTCTAGCCTCCAGTGAACGGTATATAATTTTCCAAAGAAAGCTCATAAAGCAAGGAGAGTCATTCTTCTACATTGAGAAAACCTGAAGCTATAAAACCATACATCCTAGCCATAAAAACAATAAAGACTGCTTGAATCTGTCATTAGCTATTATCCCCCTCCCAGGAATAAAAATTCTGAAAAGAAAAAAATACAAATCTTTTCTTCCACAGGAGGCTAGAGAACCCAAGGGAAAAAGTGGTCTGTGTTAGGCTCATTACACAGCACTCCCGTATTTTACAGTTAGCTTTAAATACGGCAGAGCAGGTTAGAATCCAACTTTGCATTCTGTCATACAGCCCCTGAAAAAGAGAGAGATTTCCGCTGGATACGAAGCAATAATAACAAGAAGCCTGTCAAATTGATGAGAAATTGAGTTGATCCATAACTGTTTTATACAATACAACTTTTATTTTCAACAGACTTAAGGCAAAGCATGTCCATATTTGGCATGCTGTACCACTGTGACTGATTATTTTCCCTAAAAGCCAATTTTTATTGAAACAAACACTCGCACACATTCTTACCTTTTTGGATCATTTAGCAATAAGCTAAGAGTGCAATTGAGCTACAAACACATATAGCGTTGAAAAAACCCCTGAGGTCATAAATCAAAAATAAAAGTGGCAGAGTCACATCTAGAAGAAAATTCCATCAAATAAATAAGGTGGTATACATACTTTTCTGCCTGCAGTTTTGTGGTTTTTACAATCAAGTCCTGGGTTTGTTCCTTTGCTGCCTAGAACACAATTAGAATTGTTAAGCATGTGAAAAACACAAACATATCAAATGTATTAAACAATCTTTAAAATAGCTAATACTTTTGAAGCTTTCTGAGTATAAGCAATTTAAAGAATGTTCCCTTTGAAACAAAAGGCCTTCTTGAAACAAGTATTTATTAACTCTCACTCCAGGCAGTAAAAAAAAAAAAATTATCCATACCTATTTTAATGTTTACATACATTTACGTTCACACTGTTTATTTTAAATTTGTATTTAATACAGAAACACTATAAATATTAGAAATAGTTCTGATTATTTTGTTTGCCCATCAAAGTTCTGATTATTTTGTTTGCCCATCAACTGTAAATTGTTTGCTGTCACCCAACAAAAAATGAAACAAATTCCTCTGGATGCTAAACTGCCCAGTACCAGTGTCCACACAGACTTTTTAGAAAAGATGATGAACACAGCTCTGCTAGTCTAAGCAAGCCTAGCTCTACAGTCCAGCAGCTTACAGAGATGTATGGACCAAGGACAATCATTAGGAAAAATTTCTTCACTGAAAGGCTGGTCAGGCATTGGAATAGGCTGTCCAGAGATGTGGTTGAGTCACCACCCCTGGAGGTATTTAAAAGATGTGCAGGTGTAGCACTAAGGGACGTGAGTTAGTGATGCACTTGGCAGAGCTGGGTTGGACTCAATGATCCCAGAAGTCTTTCCCAACCTAAATGACTCTGCCATTTTAAGAGCAATGCACTTAGGAAGTTCATCACAGCCCTAAATATTGAGTGATGGCAGTGCTAGGGAACCCATGCAGAAACAATTCTGCATCAGACAGCAATTACATAACTAAAAGGATTGCTGCAACTGAAGTTAAAGAGTTCTGAAACTTACTGCTCTGTGAAAAGCTAAAAGACATCTGGAATTTTTAGCTTCACACTGGATGACACCAGTGATCCCTTATGCAGAAAAAATTAGATAATTTAACAAAAAAAAATCCTGAAATCAAAATGCATTCAGTATATAATAATATTGCAAGTGAAGAGATGGAAATGGCAATAAAGATATTGTATGTGAATAATCTCAATCCTGTATAAGAGCCAAATTACAGTTTGGCAAATTGAAGATGCCAGTCTTGAGACCTCTGAGAGGTCTAATGTGGAGGAGGATAGGCCATAGTCTAACAGAAGTATTTACACACACTGATCCATTTCAGCCCTTCTATCTGCCACTACATTAGTTATAACAGAAAAGCAGTCAAGCTAAAGGAATGCTTTCAAAGGTGAACGTAGGACTGCAACCATTCATGTCCAACTTAATTGCAAATTTTAATATACGAAACAGAAGAAATTTACTTCCTTTCCAGTACTTTCTGGGCAGAAGTACAGATTACCATGAACAATGCTAACAGTAGGACAGACGAAAAGAAGGAAAAACATTTTTTCTGGATCTAGCTAGATATACCAGGAAGCCAGTTTTTACATACATGCATTCAAATACATGCCACATATTGTCATTATTTTATGTATGAAATGTAAGAATTTACATCTAACCAAACAAGGTAACTGTCAGAAATGAACCAGACATGCTACAAAAATCAGAAAGTTGGTATTTGATGTTTCTTCATTATCCAAAACAGAAATAATTTTCTCTTCCTCCCACCTCAGTGTATTAGCTAAAGCTTTTATTATCCTTCAATCCCATTTTTATTCCATTTCAGCACTTGCTCCCTCTCTCCCTTTCAGACACTGTATTTATCAATCACTGTCCTAAAACCAGATGTGACAGTATATGGTTATTTGGATCAGATGGTATCATAAACTTACAAAATAACAAAGCTAAAAAGCTTTTTGGCTTATCCAAATCTCTTCCCTTTCATGTCCTCTAGTTGTTCTGCTTTCTTAATATACTGCTCCCTTTGCACATTTTTCTGCATTATATGCCCCAAATCCTCCTCTTTGTATCTTCTATTTGCTCTATTTAGTTCATTTTTGTCTTCTTGTTCAGCTTGAGCACATGCCTGCAAGTCTTCACATCCTATTACAGATAAAGTACCAGTATTTCACAACTGAGTGCTAGTTCATGAGCTTATTACCTTTACATTCATACAAAGAAAATACAGATTGAATCAAGACAAGTTATGAGTTCTACAGGGCTCTAGAAGAAACCTCCTGTGGGGCACAGAACAAAACTACCTACTGACTTTAACAGAAAAATAAATCTCTGCAGGGTGGCTCTACTCCAGCAAAAGAAAAAAAAAATCACAGATGATAGTTACACTTCATGATCTAAAGACAGAAAAGAGCAAAAATCTGCATGGACACTTGACTCATTTCCACATCTAAGAGCTTAGTCTAACAGTTCCTGAACTGCACTAGGGAATACATCCACATTAACAGTGTTCAAAGAGATCTGAGACCTCTGAGGTGCATTACCCAGTTCTTTCCAAAACTGAAAATTAAGTACTGCAGTTACCTACACTGTACTCTCACATTTTTTGGTACAAGTTCATCAAGCTACAAGCACTCGTACAATGACTGTGAAACCTATTCATCTAAGCAGGAGGACATCTAATACCCCCACACACACATGTGGAGAGGAAAACACCTGTTTTCACAGGATTTTTTAGTGAAGGATTCTTATTCACATACTATAACTTATGTGCTGTATTCAGAACAGGTTTGGCAAAACATTTACACTTCAGCATCCATAAGCTGTTTATACTCATCACTGCATCGAATACTGAACTTGTACCCCAAAACCAAGCCAGATTCAGTAACACACCATAAACCACAAATTTGCTACACTCCCCAGCCCCACCAAGAATATTATGGATTCAGGATTAAGGTGAAACAGCATTGGTTTTGAGCATATCAGCATTCTGAGACAATGTTATGAAACAAAACCAGTAAACTGAAGATGCCCACCAGATTTGTCTCCCTCTTTGAATTACAAGATACTTTCCTATGAATATACTTGAGGTATTTATACAAACACATAACTCAACAGACACAGTCAATGCAAAAGCGATTTTAAATGGAAAGAGACAAATTAGCCCTTAAATCTCTCATCCAATAAAATATTTTCTCTCCACTCATACACACATGGCTATCACATTGCTATTCTCAAAATAACTATATTGCTGCATTTCGAACTGCAATTTGGGAGAAACTAAAATTACTTCCTTGTTACATTTTCTAAACAAGTAAAAAGAAGCATATTAATATCCTAAAGTAACATAGTATGCACACTATGGAAACATCTTGGTGTAGCTGTTAATCCTCAAAAATAACTGTCCTTTTAAAAGAAAGTAGTCACACCTCAAAAGGAAAAATACTCAAAGCACTTCCATTTACATATTACCTTCAAACGACTGGACATGTCTTCACAGCAGCTGCTCATTGCTTGCACATCTTCATTTATACTCTCAAGTTCCTGCATAAGTTCAAATAACAGTAACTATGTTTTTAATCAGAAATGCTGCGACCAGGCCCAGCTTCCCACTGCAATTAGGTGTCCCAGTTACAATGAACATTGCTGCTCTAGGCTCCCTGTTAGTCAGGGCAGAGTAATGCACTTCTAAGGATCAAATTCACTCAGGACTGGCATCTGTTTGAAAGATCCAATGCAACATTTTCAACAAATGAAACAATTTCACTGTAAAAGTACATCTGTCCTGGAAAGTTAAAATCTCTCTTAATCCTTTTTTCTTATTTTAAACTTTAAATTGCATAGCAGTACTCTTGTAAGATAGCTAGTCATGCTGCAAAAACATTACCTCTTTAACTTGCTTGAATATGTGCACAAATTCTTCATTTATGGCCAAGCTTCGTCGTTCAATGTCTCCACGCAGGTTTCTTCGGGTGCGCAAACTGTTTTCCACAAAAAAGGTCGAGAGAGCCTTGAGTGCTTCCAGCATTTCCTAAAAAATAACAAAAGACTGTCACTCTGCATGCAGTTACAAAAAAGCAGGTTAAATAGTCTGTACCCACCTGAAGTTCATGGTCCTATTAAAAAATAAACCAAACCTATTAAATTGTTTTAGAGGAAAAACTACCTTAAGACACTCCACATCAGTTGGCAAACAACTCAAATAATTGCTGAGCCTTTCTTCTTCTCTTATAACAGAAAACATTACCTACAAATTTACAGTAGCTTTAATCAATAAGACTACTTTCTGTAAATGAATGACCTATCCGCAGATAGAAAACATTTAAATTAAAAAAAGCTTGAGAAATGCTCTCCGAGGCAAGTGATACAAACCTCCCTACGATCTGAAGGGATAAAACAGGAGCGTGGCATGTTGCTGGAGAAGCGAAAACTAATTTTATCTGCAATTAAGGCTGCAAAGGGCCGCCCGCAGCTCCGCAGCGGAACTGAGGGTACGGCAGAACTCGCCTCCCCGCCGCGAAGCCTGTCGGGGCCCGCGGCCCCTGACGGCTCATCCGGCCCCCTCCCCGTCGCTCAGCCGCCGCCCGACCCACCTTGTCATTGTCCAGGCGCGTCTCCAGGATCTTGTTGAGCTTGCGGGACAGCGGGTTGGTGCCGGGGGCAGCCGGGAGCCCCGGGGCGGGGGCGGCAGCAGNTTTTATTAATAAAATGAAAATAAATTAGATTTAAAATATTAATAAATAAAAATAATTTGCTTACTAAGTAAAGGATTTTGAGTCGATGATAGAAAGAGTGTTCACTTCATGAGACCAGATAGCTGTATTTATTTCACAAAATAAATGCTTTAATTATGAGCACAGCTAGAAAGAAAAAATAAATGAGATCTGTATTGTGTAAGCCAACAGCAGTGGCTGTAATGTGTGTCAAAATGAGGAGGGTGTCTTGTTTCTGCTGTGCATTTACTGACACAGAGGTGAACTCCCAAAATATCCTCACAGCTCCGGAGCACAAAATCACAGAATCAATTAAGTTGAAAAAGAATCTCTTAGATCGTTGAGTCCAACCTATGTCCTAACAGCACCATGTCAACCAGACCATGGCACTGAGTACCACATCCAGTCTTAAACACCTCCAGGGATGGTGTCTCCACCACCTCCCTGGGCAGCCCATTCTAAGGCCCAATCACCCTCTCTGTGAGGAAATTCCTCCTAACGTTCAACCTAAACCTCCTTGGTGTACCTTAAGACCGTGACCTCTCATATTGTCACTTGTCCTGTCTGAAGTGCTGAGGTGTTGAATTATTAAAATATGAATATCGATCTAATATCGATACCCAACTGTGACGGACAAAAACTCTCTAACCGTTTAAAGTTAGAAAGGGTATGTTTTATTACGACGCCGGACAGCGCATGGGTTAATTCCCTAGTGCGCACTGCAAAGATCACAGGTGATTACAAGCCTTTTATTTGCAAAAGGGTTGAATACACAAAATACAAATGCATATTCATACTCTTGTCACCGCCTCTTCTCCGCTTCATATGCTAATTGGCAAAAAGGCTATTAAGCATGCGTAGTTTGTTTTCTGAAATGAGTCGGTGGTCTATTTTGGGAGGGGTCATTTAAAATGAGGAAGTAAAAGTAGTCTTCTTCAGTCTGACCTTTCTACCTTTTGGATGTATGCGTGACTTGGTAGAGCTTATAGTTTCCTGGTGTTCAATGTGTTTTTCAAGCACGGGAAATCTGCAGTCTGTTCATCACCTTCTGTTTCTTCTTATACAAATACAAAGTTGACAACCAATGATTTACCAGATCCGGCATATCTTATCTAAGATCCGCCTTTTGTTACCTACAAGCAAAGCTTTATCTACTTTAGCTAACTCAGCTAAAATTCTTAACTTTTAAAATTAATGTCTCAGTGTGACGGAGGGATTTCTGTGGGCTTTTCCAAAGGACAGAAAGCTGGTACACAGATAAAGGTAAGACACCATGGAAAGAAGATGACTAACAGGGCACAGCTGTTATATAAGAAGACATGGGTCCCACCGAGGTATTAGCTGTGAAAACAATGTCACCTTTCCATTTGTCTGATGGTGTGTGGTCGAAAACCTGTGAAAAACGAGGTCCAGTCTTCTACTGGAAATTTTTCAAAGTTTAATAAAGGGACAATTAGGAGACAGGAAAGCAAAGATCACATACAGCCGGGTGCTTGGCATAAAGCCAGGAAGCACACCTTAGTCCAGAAAAGCATTTCTTTAAATGTACCAACATGTTACATATTCATAGACCCTTATACATGATTCAAACATTCCTTTTTTGGTACTCTCTTGGTGTCAAACCCCCCTCCATTCCCTCTTGNAGTTTTTAACATTACACATATAGCATTCACTTTAATATTTGCGAAAAGCCAATATTATAGTATGTATTTATAACAAACCAAAGACTCAAGCAGTAGCTTAACTCTTCAGGAGTTTGGGGATTTCACATTGCTCTTTTGAAGACCCTTCCTGAAAACAACTGCAAGCAAGTCAAGTAGACATTGCCTTTATGCCCAAGGTGGAGCACTGAACTTCTGAATGCTTTTATTCATTAATTATTTGTTCTTTTAGTTTGAGTCATTTACTTCAAGAAAAAACTGTATGACCAGAGCCGCACTCTTGAAATCTTAGCAGGATGGAGACAGCAGTCGGCTATTTTTCTATTTAATTTTTGTTTGTTTGTTTGCTTCCTCACATGGATCCTCTACATAAAAGGCCAGCTTTTCTGAACAGTCTATGTTGTGCCTTGTTTCTACTCTTGACTACTCAGCAAGAAAGTTTTCAAGTGTTTTCAGACACCTTGTTTTCTTTAGTTTCTGTTTCTCATCCACCCTGTTACACTGATCTTATGTCCTTCTAGATGTCCTTTACTTCTGACTAAGCTTCATGGAGCACAGATCTCCCTTCTCCATGTCAGAAGAGAAAAAACAGCCTGCAGTCATCACAAGTGTAAGCAATTAATATTTAAGCATGTCAAGAAAATCCTATCATTAAAAAGATCCCCTCCCACCCATAAGTTGGAAGTTGTTAGTTGTTTGAACAACACTTCAAATGTTGTTAACCTGATGGATGAGTTGACAGAGTGAAGGCATACCTTGAACTCAAAAAGGCTCCAACATCTGAAACGTAAGTGTCAGATAAGTCACGACCATTGCCAAGTCTTGTCCAACAAGTTATACCACAAACATACAAGGAGCCAGAAAGAATTCCCTCTATTAGTTGGTACATGCATTTTCTTTTGAAGCAACCAGTTCTGTTTTCAGATGCTTCTTCATGGGTGTGCATTTCTTCAAGAATGTGTTTTGTGAGCCAGAATGCTTCTAGCTAATGTAAAACATTGGGCTGACAGGAACCAATGGAGTTTTGAAACAGCATGTGTTTATCTATTCATGTGTTCTTTTGAATAAATTAGAAGAGATAATTTTTTACCTCTCACAAGTCTAAAAAATGTTTGCATGAGGACACTAGTGGTTCTATCTTGTTCCTCTTTCAAGAATATTAGATGAAGATATAGAAAGAAATCCTCTCTTTTTCTAATATGAATAATATTTGCAGGGTAGATTTTTCCTCAGAACAGATTTTTTTAAACAAAAATGCAAATGTGACAGCAACGAAGTCACCATCTAGAACTCAGCTGGTGTGCCACTGCTTGTATGCATCACAAAGGTGGGTTTGGCATGACATTCTTAGCAGTCTGCTTGCCCACCAACAAACATCTTGTTAAATCAATTGGATGTACACTACAGGATAAAATGCTTGGGATTTTGTGATCTGTAATTGCCAGAAGGTACCTTGATTTCAGTTATCAGTTTCTGTGAATCAATGGTAGACAGTTTGTGTAGTGTGTGTAATTTACTCCACTGCAAGTTCCCTTACCAAAGCTTGACACGGCAGCAGGACTACAGGTGTCAGTATAGAAACGTCTGGCATCGTGTTTTCTGTTAATTTTCTTATCTTAGTTCTTTACTATACTGGTTTCCGGTTTTGTGGGCTTTCCCTCTTAGACAGCAAAACTGTTTGACAATTGTTACCGCTATACAGCTGGTGAAAGTCTTCACAAACCACTTGTTTGGTGCACTGCAGACAGGAGCATGGTTCAGCTTGCAGAACAAGGTGTGGTTGGGAATGCCACCTGCTGTCTACATAGCCAAAGGTAGTAAGCGCTGTTGTACTTTCAAATGCTTGGAAGTACATGTTCTTTCTGAAGACAAAGACAAAAAAAAGATTTGTGGTAGTAACCTGAATTTGTTCCACAAAAGGCTAAGTAGTAATAAAACTTCAGTGGATGAAGAATAGGTTGACTGGGGTCAAAGACATGGCTGGATGTATTTCCCTACCCTGTGGCAAAAGAGAAGTGACAGAG
>WEIT01000533.1:38771-49511 GCA_013389985.1 Dryoscopus gambensis
AGAAGAAGCAGGACACATAACACATGCTAATGATGTGTGCCAGACCTGCTGCCCTATCTCTTCAAGCAATGACTGTCTGTGTCCTGCTGGCAAAAAGTCTCTGGAATGTGTTCTGTTTTATAGGTGAAATAGGAATAACCCAAACAACTGAGCAAAAATTACAACTATGCACCATCAGACAAAGAAACAGCACCCTTCACTATGTCCTGATCTCAGCTGAAGCCAATCTCTAGCAAAGAAAATCTAGAGAACGATACATAAATTGCTGGGCAGTGCCCTCACATCAGCTGATCAACAAAAGGCCCTCTATGAGATCAAGACAGGGTCATGACGTGGATCATTACAAGCCAAAGGTAGATCTAATAAGAATGATGGCATTAGAAAAATGCCTTTTGAGTCAGTACATCAGCAACACAAGTTTCAACAAAGACCATAACTGCTGCAAACTTTGACTACAACTGCTGTATTTTAACCCAGACATGTGAGTCGAATGTCCATGTCTCATGGATCTCTATCAAATCTCTTAGTTTTTTCTTTCCTTGACTTTTCTGGTATGTTTCTTGTGAACAGGCTCTTATTGTGGCCCCTTAGTGGAAACTCAGGCACTGCCTTAAGCCACCCCAGCTAGTGATCAACTATGACTATTCTTCACTGGAGCATTCTTGTTATTCCCAGAACCCAACCACTATGGTCACTTTGTGTTTACAGCTCAAGTCACTGAAGATGTGTGATAAATGTAGCATATATTGCTGCCATTCAGGATTCATACAGGACTGCAAGATAGTATAACTCCACTTGGCAGGACAAGAGAGGCATAAATGTAGAATGAAGTGCATTTTTGCAGCCCTTTTTTTTTTTTTCTTCACTTTTTTAATTACATTGACTGGCTGGTTTCTGTTTTGAGGCCTATTTGAATTTTCCAAAGCTCATTTTAAACTGCTGTTATACGGCTTCTGCCCTCTTGCCCTTTTTGCATCTACACACACACACAAGCAGGGTGGTATGACAGGCTGCTCTCAGCTCCAGGCAATTTCTTTACCATAGTCAATATCCAAAGTACAGTCCTTAGTGTTAATAACTGCTCTACTGGTAGCAGTCTGGTAGCTGTTGGTTGGGATGTAGTTGCATAAGATGATAGAATTCCCACCTTGCTAACCCAGCAAATCCTGCACAAATATTTGCAGTGGCACAGAAAAGACAAGAGTATATGGTCAGGGACATCTGGCACATAGAAACTCCTTTTTAAATGGCAGCTAACAATTTTGTCAGGCAAAATTGTATCTGGAGCCATCAGCACACAAGGAGCTCTTGAGGGAAAAAGCAGTAGTGGGGCATGAGGCAAAAGTTGTACAGCTTCACTACAAAAGCCATTGTCTTGTGAAAGAGCACTTTAGGGATGTTGCTAGTAAAAGTTGCAAAAAACATGTTGATGATCATGGCAATTTTCATAGCAGTAATACAACATCAACCTAATTTTACAGGTATGGGTGTCATAAATAGCTTTTCCTAGTGCTCATAACAATTCTGTTTGGGTGAATTTAATGGAATTTTATTGCTACTTCAGGAGAAATAAAAGTTTCCAAAATGCCAGAAGTCACACTCTCAGACATCTGTCAGGAGGGTAGCCAAACAGCTTCTCAGCAACTCCAGTGTGGAGCTACATGGTATATTTGGATTTGATTCTTTCTGTACAGTTGACTCAGAAGTGTCATCTGGGCTTGCCTCAACCATTCATCTTTGTGTGTCAGCTCATACAGCCCTTCCAAAGCCTTGGCAAGATGCCATTGCCCTCAGAGATGCTGGATAGCTGCTGTGGATTAAAATAACTTATTACTTAATGGCTGACACTGATTGCAGTCACCGCAGTTGAGTTGCAAACAATTTCTATGCAAAGATCTGCTCACCGCTGGAAGAAATACATGTAAACCTGTGGTTTCTTGTTAAAATTACCTGGCATCCCTTTCTGGTGGTCATTTCTGCCTTCATGGCATTATTACAGAGCTAACATCCCCATGGCTGATGCACTGGAAGCAAATAATTGTGTCCCCAAGGGCAGGCAAGTGTTGTTTCTAAACTTTGGTATATATGGATCATATTTATCCATTTGCAGTCTGAAACAGTGCGAATGGAGTGAGTCTCTGCCAAGAACTGGAAGGCTGGTCATGACCTAGTGTGCCCTGGGATCACCAGTGAGCTGCAGGACATCAGGAGGGAGTATGGTGGTGAGCTGGGTTGTACTGGTGTTGCTCTGTGGTTACACTGGAAGGATACAACATTGTGTGTTTTCTGCTTAGATGAGAGTTTTGACAAAGCAGGAGTTCTGTGTTGGCATCTACTGCAGCTGACTATGTTGGTGAGGCTGGGTGTACAGAACAGTGTCAACAGCTTTGTGAAGCACTCACATTCCCTGGCAGAAGCTCAAGGAGCATTTCCAGCAACCTCCAGTTACAGTACTAATTACAAGAGATTATCAAGTTCCCCAGAATAGACCCCAAGCTTCCTTTTGCATGCAAACTAGCAAAGACTTTCTTGTCCATGCAGGTAAAGCTCCCTGAAGAGTATCATCAGTCTGAATATACATCACCCATCACTGTCAACTTTCTTTAAACTATGCCATCTTAAAATATTGTTGTGCATGCAGAGCACACACCTGTCAAAAAGCAAATGTCATGTTGAGTGAACAGCCAGTCTAGAGATTTTAGAAGGATATTTTTGTGTTAATTTTGATGATTAGAGGCTTCCTTCTGCTTCTGTCCCATACATGTCCTTTTATGTGATAAAGTCTGGAGTACTAATAATACAGGCACAGTAACATCTCAAAGAATAGCATCAGGTGCTTTAACCAAATTGCAGATTGCAGCGCTAACTGGCAAACTTAACATATTTGTGCCTCACTGCAGAAAGCTTATGACAAGATATGCCCATGCTGGCCTGGAGCTCGACTTTCCTTTTGTTGGTTAAAAAGCGCATTATTTTCCTGTGGTGTAATTGCTGATCCATTACTCATATAGGGAGCTCTTAATATTAAGTGGCCTGAATCTATTCTTGCTCTCTTCAACTTGAATATCTGAACACTCAACGACAAAATTAAGAACTTTTAGAGGGATATGTCTCACTAATCTTCTAACACCTAAAAGTCAGAGATAAAATCAATAACTAATCCATCCTATCAGAGAATGGAAAGAAAAGCATTTGCAGAAGGCAGTTCATTCTCAGATTCCTACCCAGTCCTCTCCACTGACTGCATAGAAAGCTTGTGCGCTGGACTGTTGAGTAGAATTTTTTTTTTACCCCTATTTGTTTGACTGTGACTTCTGACTTCTCTGCAAGTAATTCTAAGAGTATGCCCCAGCTTCAGTGCTGTGGAAATGAAATACTGTGTTTGAATCCTGGTGTAACCCCAAGTTCTCCTTATACTCGTGGGGAAGTGGGTAAAAAGCCCAGAAGGTTTGATTTTACAATTAAAAAATAAAATGTCTTATTTTCACAGCAAAATGATCCAGTTGGTGCCTGTAGGCATGTGACATACCATGCAGATGTATACTGTTTTGGATGACATGTCGTGGACTTGCTAGTTGAAAAGGTAGAACTGCCCAAGGGCTAGTTTAATTTTTGCACCTGAATCAGAAAAAATGTTTACATTTTCATTCATAAATCAATGCTGCAATCTAGTTCATACCTGCTTCTTCTCTTCTGTGTTCTCCTGTGCCTCTTCCCTTCATTAATTTTGTCACCTTCTCTCCATCTTCCCATGCAAATCCCTCTCTCAGAAGTATGTGTTTCACTCTGTCACAGATATGCCCACTTGGAATGCATTACTCACCTTCTCAGATACCAATATTTATCTAAATTTCTTTCAGTATGATGGGATTTGGACACAATTTCTATTATCAGTAGTGAAGATATGCCAGCATACTACCGTAGGGATACTGGCTTATGTCCGATTCACTGGATAGTTGTTTTACAAGAGATTTGAGTGTGAGCAGGAATACATACGTTGAGCGCCATTCTCCAAAGTGTCAGGCATTGTCTTGAGGATATACTTAATTGCTGGGTGATTCATGGACAGAGTTTCTGTGTTCTACGAGGTTGAGCCAAAGTTCCTTTAATTTTTTTCAGTCACTGAAGTTAACAGAAGCCCTCATGGATGGGTATTGCAGCATAAATTAACTTCAGTTGAAGAAATAAGATGACTGCAAAGAAAGAAGAAAGTCAATTCTTACTGCATCAATAAGAGAGGAAGGATTCATTGCCTTCCAGAATTTGAGGGAAGAGGATAAGAATTAATTCCCTTTTTGTCACTGTCTCAGCCCCATTCTGCCTCATTTTTTCCAGATGTCTAAAGACTCAAGCAATGGGCAGTTCTTTAATATGCAGAGCTAGCACAGAGTCCTCTCTACTCAAACATGAAAGTGGCTTAGCAAATATCTAGTTCCTCTAAGGCCAGCTTATGGTGTATATTTGAGTGAAGAATTTTTTCCTTAAAAAAAATAGTCCTTGTTTTAATGGGTAATTTCCCTTGAAAATGGTAAACTGCAAATTAAATGGCAAAAAGCAATTAATTATTGAAATGATAATATCCTTGTAAAGGTTAAGAGGTAATATAAATGAAGTTCCTGTGAGCACATTAATGGAATTACTATCTTCCCCCATATAAGTGGTAACTGTAACGACCTTGCTAATTAGCTTTTTCATTGGGAAAAGGGTATTGAAATATGTAGTTCTATTGCAAAAGCACAATCTATGAGTAGGTTATTTTTTTACCATGTAATATGGAGAGAACACTCTAGGCACCGAACCTTCCCAGAGAGCATTAAGAGGTCTTCCCAGAACACATATGGGAGATGAGTGAAACCCCCATAAACCAAGCGGAGATGATTAGTGACCTGCTATGCCAATTAGACATGCACAAGTCCTTGGGCCCTGATGATCCAGCCCAGAGTACCGAGGGAGCTGGTGAAAGAACTTGCCAAACCACTCTCAATCATTCAGCAGCCATCCTGGTTAACTGCAGAAGTTCCAGATGACCGAAAATTAGCAAATGTAGCGCCCGGCTACGAGAAAAGATGAAAGGACGATCTGGGGAATTACAGGCCTGTCAGCCTGACCTTGGCACCAGGCGAGGTTATGGAAGAGATATCCTGAGTGCCATTGCACGGCCCATGCAGGACAACCAGAGGATCAAGCCCAGCCTACATGGATTTATGAAAGGCGAGTCCTGCTTGACCAACCTGATCTCCTATACCTATACCAAGATATGTACCATAGACAGATGTATATAATCCATATATCTGCATTGTAAATACACATATATCTAATAAATGCGTACCCATGTAGGTATATGAATGTTATATACTGGATTTGCTAATGACAAGCTTTTTGGACAGCTGCAAAAAAAGGAGATTGGTTCTGACCCCACTGAGGACATGTTTCGGACATAGATACACCTGAAAGTGAGTTCTGTTTCGGTTTCAGCTGACGCGAGATTTCATTACAATTCTTCTGTGAAGGAACCTCTGCGAGATTTCAGAAGTTCTAGCTTCATGGAGTCTCTGAGTTCTGTACAACCCTCAGAGTGTGATGGGGAGGGGAGGAAATGAGCTTACACTTGGAAAATGAATTGGCCATTGTCCCCAGCTAGAGGATTTTCAGCTTTTCTGTCTAAAAACCCCAGAAATCATTAGCCATATACTTGGGAATGTGATCTAATAGGGTGACCTACATGCAAGTGATTGCTGGAGCTCACGGGAAGAGCTGGTACAGTTCTGTGGAAAAAGGCCGGGGGAGGAACAGGATGCTGCCTTGAGCCCCGTTCTCATGATACACCCAGTTTAACCAAACCGTGCCGCTAAAAGTCACGTTTGGGTTCTGCAAAGGCACCTCAGGAGCCTCAGGACAGTGGCCCAGGGCGGTTAAAAATCCCAGAGGTTTTATGGAGATCAGAAGCAAGCTCTGTTCTCTGCCCCCGCTTTTCACACACACGCCCTCCCTCGTCTGCAGCCGCACCAAACGCTCCGGAGGGGCCAGGGCACAACCCGCGCCAGCCCCGCGGGGCTGGGAGGTGTGAGGCTCCCGTGCCCCGGGCTCGCCCGCCCCGGTTGCCCCCATCCCTGCTCCGGCCCCGCCGCCCACCGAGTGTCACTGTCGAGCAGCGCAGAACCCGCTCCCGCCGCCCCGGGCACCCCATCGCCGCGGCACCGGCGTGCTCCGGGCCCTGAGCAGAAACTGGGACCTCCTGCTGAAAGCTGATCCCAGGCTGAGGCTTTACAGTGAAAAGAAAAATCTTCTTGCTGTTGCACGTGTCGTTAAACAAGCTCATGTCTCCAAACGCACCCACCGCTTAGCATGAGAAAGCACCGCGGCAAGATCTGCTCTTCGTATATTCCCCACATCTTTCTTTAACAGCATATGGGGAAGATAGACAGATGTCCCACTCATAAGTAAGATGACACTATTAAATTATTTGTATTGGGTCTACATGCACAGAAAGCAGGCTGCCAGTAGATGAGCATTTGTTGCTGGGAAATCACTCATTCATCATCCAGATGTTCCTTATTTTAAAAAGTTCAATTAAGGATGGTGGAAATTTAGGATTGAAACCAGCCACATGTTTTTCTTGGGTTTGTGCAGGGCTAAGACAATTCCCTAGTAAAGGAGGACGGGTCCGGGACCTGTAATCTCAGAGCTCAGTCATTTTGGCACTGTTTGTGAGGGCAGAGCAGGCATTCCTCCCTTCAGCCATGGGGCTAGTGCAGAATAAACCTCCTTGGCCTCTCCCACAGCCACCAGGCTTGTCAACAACAGGACACAAAAGAGAAAATCAATAGCTGTACCTACTATTTTAGAGCCTTGCAAAATACAGACTACCTGGTGGCTTTTACATAATAGATGATAAGTAATAACTTAGAGATGAAACAACTTACAGAGGGTTTATGGCAAATAATAAAGATTGTTTTCCTCTTTTGTTTTACATTAACATGTTATTTTTATGTGCACCCAGAGATTAAAAGACTGATGTTAGCACTAACAGCACTGTATCAAGACAACTCTCCGCCAGAAATATGGCAAGTTTTGTTCATGAATTGTTAGTAAGATAATTCACCAAATTAACCACCATGAGAACCACCAGAAAAATAAGTATTAATGATAGGATAGTATTAGAATAGAAGCGGAGAGAGAAGCTTTTGGTTAGAGCTAGGTTTATAGGCCAAGATTCAGGTCTGGGTATAACAGCTCAAAATCTACCCAAGTGTCTAGTTCCACCCACAGTAGAAAACATGCAATTTGTTTGACATGGAAGGTCACCATATGGATGGACAGGATCTGGTCACTCTAATTTGTTTTCTTACTTTCCTCTGAGAAATTTGCAGGTGTTAGTGTTGGGGTTCTCTTTTTCTGTCTGTTTAGTTGATTTTTTTTTTCCCTAGCTGCAGCAAGATTGGACATAATTTCAGGCAAATATACTAATTACCAGATTATTACTCTAACAGTACTTGTCTGTTTGGTTTCTAGTGACTGTATTTGAATAATTGGGTTTACTTTCTGTTGCTCCCAGTACATAGCCTCAAGTCTATTGTAGTACATATAACTTCCTTTTTCATTTAAAATCAAGCACAGACACAACCTGAAGATCCAGTTCTGTGAGATGCTCGGAACCATGCTGGTGTGATCACTTTCCTGCAGACCACATGACCGAAAACAGATGGTGGCCTGAAAGATAAAACCCTCTTGGTTCTTTTTCTGGTCAAAGAATGAGATGGAGGTTTGGTAACTGCTTCATTCTCCTTGGGGTTCAGGAACATGCATACTCCCCTATGACATTTTATATTGTTTTACAGGATATACTGTAATGAAAGAGCCTGTGGTTGAGCCTGTGATGTATATATTAGCCAGGATTGATTTAGGTACAGTGACAGGATTTTCTCTTTATTCTGCTGTGCTGATTAGCTCCATCAAGTCTGTAGTGCCCCAGCTGTAACAGCAGCTTAGTCAATGGATTGAGAAGAAGCAGAATGGTAAAATCTATAAGCATATTTTCCCATTTCCCTGCTAGGGTAGTTCTCTGACAATGTATTCATAGGTGTTTGATTCAGTCTGACTTCAGTGGTTGCAGCAGAGGGTAATCTGAGGCTCAGGTTCCCTTGACCGACTATGAAGATTCCTCACAAGCAGATTCTTTTAAAGTTCAAGACACCAGGACCAATTTTAAAACTAGCTGGTATTTCAGTATAGACAAGACCCTGGAGACCATGTGTTTTGTTATTGCACTATTCTGAGGAGGTGTCTGCTTTTGTGGTTACAAGAAAGATTGTGAATCTTAAAGCACAATGTAGTAACTCCCCTTTTCTTTCAAACAGGTTAGATACGGATTGAAATATTTCAGCTAACTTGCAAGTAAAATACTTCCACTCACAGTGATCCCGAAAGGGGAATCAAATGTTGATACTTTTGAAGCATGTTGAGTTTTAAACATTAGGAAAGAAATGGAATGAGAATTTGGATGTTACCTTATATACACGTGTTTAATTTGTTCCTAATCAAAACACAACTCATTGGACAGAAGACTGACTGTGAAATAAAGTTTATTTCCCTGCAAGTGACTAAATCATGCAGCCAGTTTGTGGGGGCATTCAGAGACAATTGGCAAGATGAGATGCTTCAGGAAAGATGCAGAATTCAATGCACAGTTTCCATGAGGGAAAGCAGAATGGCAGCAGCTCAGGGAGTGAATGTACAGGCCATATAAGGCAAGTAAATGAACTGCTGTAGAGATGCCATTAGCAAAGCTAACACTGACTTGGGGACCTTGGCATATACCATGGAAGAGATAAATTGCATGAATAAATGCATGCTTGTTTTCTTCTCCCTAGGCTTCCAATGCCAGTTTTAACTGAGAAGCAGTTGCCATGTGTGAAACAGAAGTTTTTCCACAGTCATTTTAATGCCAGGCAATTTCTACCCATATCTGATCCCAACACATGCCTAATTTAGGCACCTTTATCACAGTTTCATTATAACTCAGGCCTTTGGCTAAGGAAAGAATGACAGACCTTAGTCTTCAAACAACTGAGGATTTAATAACAGTACTCAATTCTTCTCTTTCTTTACACTGAGAGCAGAGTTCCAATGACACGATATTAGCTTAGTATCCCTGTCATTTCAGGCATTGGTAAAATGAATAGCAGGGGGTAAAACTCTGCACTGAGCCAAGTGAAGGCATGTGACTGGTAAACAAGGAGTGTCTACACTCACCAAAAAAGTGCATAGCTCCTTGCAGAAATGGAGACCTGAGAGCTTGTGCATGCTTGGGGGTGGAGGCACAGCACCAGGCAGAAAGGTGATTTGAGGGGAGGATGCTGGAATGGTATGCTGTGGAGCAGGCTCCAGCTCTCCGCTTTGGGAAAGTCATACCAGCTCCCTTTCTGTCAGACATCCCGTGGGCACATCCACTTTCATGTTTTGGTGTGAATCAAGGGTGTGCTTTTGAAGTGAATCTCCAGATCATCCTCACTTACCACATTTTGTTTTACCCAGCAGAAGTGAGTACACAGAGTGGATTCAGATAGCAATATAGCAGAAGACAGGTGCCAGGAGTATATCAGATGTGTTCTAAGTTCTCAGGGGGCCCTCAGTCCACAGACCCAGCCTGGAGTGAATCTGAAGAAAAAGCTGTTGAAAAGTGGGAGCATCTTTTAGGTCCTCAACACCATGAGATCCAATACCAGATGGATCCACGTTACTTGTTAATATAGATGTATACTAGGTGGATGTAGCCCTAGGGGTAGTCAGCTGTGGGTATGTCTGCTTTGGGATTATGCCTTCATTGTCTTCCTTGTGAAGCACTTTATTGCATGTATTCTGGCATTCAGCCTATATTTAACTCACTTCTTGATTATTTGGTGCATGTTTCCTTTAATACACTTGAAATGTTAGGGTGGAAAACTCGATCGTGCTAGATACTTTCCAATCCATTTCTTATCCCTTGAGAAAATATGCATTTTCAGTAATGTTCTGATTTTAAGACTTTGCATTATGGGGGAAAAAATTGGAAGTCTAATTTTAAAAATACAGTAAAGGAGCTTTGTAATTTAATTCTGAAAATAGCTGCTGTTACTATTAAATGGTGTAAATGCAGACTGAGTGCAATAAACCTCACTTCCATTTAGCATTAATAATATTAATGAATGGTGTTTAAATCACATGCCAGGACTGTAAAAGAAACATTACCAAAGAGCTTTTGCATGTCTGGTGCTGACATAATTTAAACCTGTCATAAAATTGTCTTATATCTGAGAAATATATTCATGTTTCTGGGCGTAGAGGAAAAATCAGAATAGGAAATGTCTTTTTCTCCCAGAGGCTCTGTGTGCAGAACGCAACCCCTCCTCAAAACTTTCCCACTTAAGACACTCTGCGAAAGGGCTGAAGCTCCTGTCTCTCCGCTTGACCTAACCCATCCGGGATGAGCTGCTTGGTACTGTGATCACTTTTACTCTCGCTGTAGACCAACTCGGGAACTGTTGCGATCAAAATGCTGGATCAGCAGCTCGCATGCAGAGATAGACACAGGTCTTGTCACACGCACACCATCAGATTAGTCCGTATTTTCCCATGTAAGGACTGCAGCCTTCCCCCTTTCCTTCAAACACTCTTTCGCCGGTTTTTTCCCCCTCTCCTCTCCTGCTCTTTCCTCCTCTCCGTCCCCGGCTTCACCGCCCCCCACACCCCGCACTGAGCCGC
>WEIT01000533.1:49932-111707 GCA_013389985.1 Dryoscopus gambensis
CCCATGTGCTCCCGGCAGCCGCGGCGGGCAGTCTCCACGCCCGGCGTGTCCGTAAGTAGTCCTTCGCTCCCCAGCACCGCGCCTGCCCCCATCCTGGCACTCGTAGACCCCTCGCCGCTCCTGCTCCTTCCAGACGCCGCCTCTCCCTCACTCCCTGCGCGGCTGAATCCCCTGCCCCTTACGGATCCTTTGCACCCCCTTCTTTTCTCCAGCCCCTGCCCTCCCTGCCCTCCCTCGCTCCCGGTTCGTTGCATGACTCCAGATCCCCGAGCTTTCAGAACGTCCTTTGCCTCCCCGACCCCTCCCCACGGCGCCCGGCCACATCCCCTGCATCCCCGGACCCTCTTTCCCTCCTGCGTTCCTTTTCCCCGCTCCGACACCCAGCCTAGCCGCATCCCTTGCCCGTTGCACCGGACTCTATAGCCTCCCTTCCCTGCTCGGATTCCCAGCCCCTCTCATCCTCTTGTCTTCCCGAGTCCTTCCTCTCCCGGGCCCCCGTCCTTCCCGTATCTCACTGCCCCCCCGGACCGCTCTCCCTTCCCGGCCCCGCTGTTTCCCGGCTATCAGTTCTCTTGGCCACCCGGATTCCCCGCACTCTCGGCACCTCTGCTTTTCCAGCCCGTTTCCGCCCGCATTCTCCTTTCCCTCCCACTCTGCTCCTCTCGGACCCTCTGTCCTCACAACCCCTTCGTCTCCTGCGTCCCCTGCCCCTCCCGGATCCCCTGCCCCTCCCGGATCCCCTGCACCCTAGCCTGCCCCGCCCGCCCGGCACCCTGCCACCCTGCCGGCTCCGCGGGCGCTGCGCCCGCTCGCCCGCAGTTTTTCCCTGGCATCACCCCGGCGAGTTTTGGTTCCCGGCCGCCGCCTTCCCTCGGGGGAAGCGGTATCTCTCCGCCGCCCCCTCCTACCCCTGGAGGGCGGGGAGCGGGGTTTCGGGGCCGGAGGGGCGAGTCCGCCTCCCGGGAGAGCGCCCAGGCTGTGAGCTGGCAGGCTCCGCGGAGCCAAAGCTGCTGCCCCGCTGGAGACGGAGGATTTGCAGAGTCTTAACCCTGGGACCCTCCATGTTGTCCCCTATTTCCAGCCGTACCTCCTCCCGCGATTCAGGGAATGATCTCTCCTTAATGCCGTGACCCACTTCGGCTTAGACTTTTGTTGCCACTCCAAGACACAGACAGATCCTTCTCTAGATGATGCTTCTGAAGGAATGGTGGCCCCCCCATGCCTCTCTGGCAAGTTTTTATCCCCAGGGGTTTGGCGTTTTGCAGGTTGAAAGGCATTTCTGCGGGTAGGGTAGGTAGGTGTACTCTTCTTAAGTAGCAGAATTGGCCTTTTTAATATTACAGAAGAAACTTCTTTTTCTTAGTGTTTTAAAAGTAAACAAAACTTTTGTGTAGTGCACATGGCTAATTTCACTTACAAACTTTCTCTTCATTCCCTCCTTGTGCTGAAGGAGTATTCACTTTATTGCCTTTTCATGAATTGGATTCACTGATTGGCGTCTAATCGTGCTTAGAAGAAAAAGCCCCTGTAAATAGCTATCAGAATTAATTTGGCAGCAACTGTGAGAAATGATCATAAATTTACAAATGCAGTTAGAATAATGATCCAGCATGAATTTAACAAGAAATATACCCCTAGCCTCTGGGAACAGCATGTAGGTTTCTGTGACAGTCAAATGCACTTGGCCACACTGATACTGCACTTAAAGGCTGGGAGTTGTCTGAGAAGGATGCAAAGGGGCTACGGCTCCTGGGTTTGAGCTGGGAAGAGGCAAAGAAGAGCTGGGCTGAATGCAAGCAGGAATATTAAGGGAGACCTCTATGTTTTAATTGTGTGCTCCTTGAGGTTGTGTAGGGGTGAATCCAAAAGATGTGACAGTGTCTTCACTTACCAGAAGCCTACCTGGAATTCAGGTTCCTGGCACTTCGGGACATCAAGTGATAAAAGCCTACTTTTGCACAGGGGTGCCAAACAACTTGGAGTGCTGGGAAAAATGTCATCTTGTAAACTTCTTTTGGGGTTGTGCTAATAAGTTTAACCTCTGTCAGGAGAGTCTGATCTTGAAATACCTTAGGAACTGTGAGTTGTTTTGCACTGAAGCTGCAGGACCATCTATAAAGTGAAGTACGTTCTCCAGGCATTGCAGGAGGAAGGTTTGGCTAACTAAGCATAAGCAAGACCTCATCTATTTTTTCTATCAATACTGGAAAGATCAGGATGTACAGTGGAGAAAAGTGAGGCAAGTACACAGGGAGCCCCTGAAGGTGGCTGCAGAGTGTTCCTGGATGTGCACAGCAGCCTGTGCCAGCTGGGCTGCCTGCCACCACCATCACACCGACCACAGAGGCTGGTGTCACTGAGAGTGATTGTTGGGTCTGCTTGCAAGGATGGGACAGAAAAGTGACGTGTCTTATTCAGAAGTCCCCTAGGAAGAAAAAACACTCTGGCAGACAAATATTTTTTTCTAATGTCAGTGTTACTGAACTTGTATTTTTCTCCTTTTTTGTGTTTTGTCATTTAATTAGGGACCTTTGACTTCATGATGGGAGGAAATATCCCCCTGGCTGTTAGGATCCGAGCTTTTCCCAATGTGAGGATTTGTCAAGGTTGAGAGATTCCGGATTATCCATAAAACTCCTCTAAAATACACAGTTACTTTTGTGTCTTCCCATTGTGAGGGGTCTTGGAGCAGATACAAAGATGGCCTCCAGCCTCACCTGTGCCGGCATCGTCTGGGCTTTCCTCTCCTTCCTCTGTGCCGCCGCCTCCTGTGTTGGCTTCTTCATGCCCTACTGGCTCTTGGGGTCTCAGCTGGAGAAGTCTGTTTCATTCGGCACTTTCCGGAGGTGTTCCTACCCGGTTCGGGATGAGAGCCGCCAGATGACCGTGATGGTGGAGCAGTGTGGCCGCTATGCCTCCTTCCAGGCCATCCCGAGCGCCGAGTGGAGGATCTGCACGGTGGTGACAGGCCTGGGCTGCGGGCTGCTTCTCTTGGTGGCCCTGACAGCACTCATGGGCTGCTGTGTGTCCGAGCTCATCTCCAGGACCGTGGGCAGGGTGGCAGGAGGCATCCAGTTCCTGGGGGGTAAGTGCTCTTGAGGTGAGGGGTGGGGGTGTCCAGGGTATCTGTTTGCATGTGTAGAGACTCACCTGGTGCTTTGGGAGGAGGGAGTGATCCAAACTTTCTCCTAGCGAGGGAGACCACTTGGCTCCCTCAATGACTGAGCTGGTTGTGTGGCTGCCTGAATGTGGCCCAAAGACAGAGTGTCCTATGCTCTCTTGTGCTCAAGTCCATGTCTGGTTATTATGTGACCTTTGAGAGCTAAGTGGCAAGTCGACTTCTGTGGGCCAGCATCTTCTTCTCAGTTTTGTTGGCTGTAGTTTCCAGCACTGCGTAGCTGAGTTGGAGGTACCTGGAGAAGCATGTGGGCTACAGATCCACATGGAGGATTGTGGTTTGGCAGAGGAGAGGCTGTGTTGTGGGAACAACCTCTTTTTCTCCTTCCTACCCCTATTACTGGCAAAGCTCCCTCCAGCTCTGCTCTCTGCAGCTGCACGGATCTGGCAACAAGCTTTTGGCCCAGGTTTGGAGTGTGAATTGTTTATCCCTGGTGGAGATGGCTCATCATCTCCTGGGAGGAGCCCTGCCGGGCTGGCTGACCCATGCTGCCCACTGATGGTGCCACAGGTTTATTGGCTCTGTGGGCTAGACAGTGTGTGGGAGAATTACTTCTGCTTCTTTTTCTATCTTGTAATTGTGTGATGTCTTTATAACTGTAAGAGTATTTGAAGGCTATGAGACAATAAATAGGATCTACAAGCGTGCTTTTTACAGGGCAGTTTTCCCAGTAAATCATCACCCTCTTGTCATCGGTGACATGCGGATCGGTGGCACTCACTTCTGCCTGATTCAAGCGCTCCACTGCTCGCACACACTTGCCCCCATAAGGTATCGTGTTTCTCTGAGCTTTGGATGCTGAGGCAGTGCAGGTGCCAGCTTTTTGGGTGCCCTGCAGCATCTGATCCCAGCCAGGCACTCTGGCTCATGCCCCAGAGGAGCAGACTGTAGTGGAACCCTCACTTCGCTCCCCTCCAAACAAATGCTTGCCCTGCAAGGGCAGTCTGGTTACATGCCATGTCTGCAGCTTCTAAGGAAGCACAAGACAAAAACTCCACTAACTGTCCAGCCTAGTGTGGACAGCTGAGGAAGGGAAAGGGGCCCATGCCAAGCCTCCAGCCAGACAATACCAGTGTAACTCCCTCCTGGCCACAGGGAGTCCTGTCTCCAACTTTTTGAGTAGTTTCTGCACTTTAGAGCAAGCTGACCGCATCACTTCACCCTTCCCTCAGCTTTGTGACCCACAGGCATTCCTGTGTTTAATCTGTCTGATAATTTGAAAGTGCAGCAGCTGCTGGAGAGTTAACTCTGCTGGGAGCTGTGGTTTCTTGAAACCTGCTCCATTATACAGTTCCAGCTAGGCAGTCGGGTGTGGAGGAGGTTTTCAGTTCAGTGACAATCTGCAGGCCCGCTTTGTCTGACTATTTTCTCTTAGAGCCATCACAGGCTTTAACCACCCCCTCTTACCAACTGCTGTCTTGGCTCATCTGGTTTTAATTTGCGTTTGGCCCCTTTCTTGTGACCATGTTCCCCCGTGTGCCTGTGGAACAGAGCCAGCAGGGGAGCTCCCAGCTGTTTGCTTGCAGCCACCCCAGCAAACACAGCAGCTCCAGCAGTGGGCAGATGGCTGAGGGATGCAGGAGGAACCCCGCTCCCCCATGACACTGGTGTGGGCTGAAGGTGTGCACCCTTCTCTGAGGCAGGAGGGTGGCTCCTGGGCAAGGAGGTGAGAGGTTCCTTCAGAGCACACCATGGCAACCCCTGAAGCTTGTCCAAGCTGACCAGGCAGCATCCCATGCCTGGAAGGGCATGAGCAGGTAGTGCTTGTTCTCAGTAGGTGACAATTCAAAGAAGTGTGAACCTGTGATATGAAATGAAAATTGCCGACAACTTTGCTTACAGTTCAGAAATTAGTTACACAGCATGTCTAATTTTCCCCTCTACTGGCTTTTATGGGTGTCTTGCATTTCATTCAGCACTGCTGGAAGTGTGTAAGAAAAGACCAAAGTGAGAACCATCATTTCTTAACCAGCTTAAAACCTAACTGTGGGGGCACAAGGGAGAGGCCAAGTGGTGAAAGCCAGTAATTTGGATAAACTGAAGTGGTATATTAGGGAAAAGAGGAGTTTCTTACGTCCCTTCAGATCCTTACCTGCTATAAATCAGTGTAGGTTAATTGTTTAAATGACTTGACTACATTTACTTAGATGTCTAACTTAGGCACTATAATTACTGTGTTGTTTTATGTCAAGATAGCCGTGAGCTGTTCACCTTATTTACAAACAGGGAATGCCAGCTCTTTGTTCCCTGTATTGCAGTTGTAGGTTTAGCTGTATACCATGATGTGGGCTTTAAATGTGGCTTGGTGGCAGTGCAGTCATTGTCATTTTAGTTGGTCTCCACTTAGAGATCTAATCAAATAAAACCCTTATAAATATTTTCTTTTTTAACTGGGGAGAAGAACTCTCTCCTAGGTTTGTATGAAGGAAAAGCCTAGGAAAATAAGCCGCCACTGAGTGATGCTATTAATTCATCCTCTGCGTTAGGACAGGGAGATGGCTAAACGGTTTCACTTTCTTTTTGTCTGAGGCATCTGCACCCATGCCCTGCTGGGGCTCTTGCTCCAGTGACAGAGGATGAGTGTTGGAATAAACCACATTTCTCTTGAAATTAGAAACAGCATAAAGACAGGTCCAGTGTAGGTAGTTTATGGCTTTACTTGTGTTCCTTTTGTTTAGGATCCAAGTAAGTTTCTCAACATGATTTAAAAACACAGACTTGAGGAGGAAGTAAGCCAGTGGATAATGGATTATTACAGGAGGCCCAAGAGCAGGGGAGATTTACAAGCCACTGAAGCTGTGGTAAGCCAAAGCACTAAGGTTGCTAAAACTTACTCGAACACTAGAAGCATTTTTACTGCTATGAAGAGGTGGCAGAGAGGTTTGCTTACCAGAACTGGTAAGCAAACAGCCTGATCCTTTTCTTCTAGCATTGTGAAGGAGGAATAACTCCAAGTAGGTCAGTGGAATAACACCTGTAAAAAAGTAGTGCAGCTTGTGCTAGCTAAATGGTGCCAAGGTTTTATAGCTGGGATTTCCCCAAGTTGCATGTGGCAGCTCAAGGGAGTGAATTATTCATGAGTGCTTATACCATAAATCTGCTCTTCTGATGAAAATGGAATGGCAGAACCTGCAAGAAATTGCAGATCTAGGCAGAGTCAGAAGGGCTCTTTGGATATTGCTTGATCCTATGTACTTAGTCTGTATTTGCTATTTCAGATGATCCTGTCTACAGAGCATACCTGTATTTTAAGATGACTCTGGGATGAAACATGTCAAGTTTTTGTTCCTACTAGAAAGATTGCATCATAGACTTTTCCTCTGCACAACTGTGGGAGCTGCTTCCTTTCCCATATATTATTACGTGGCAGCTCTGTAGCCATTACAGCAATTGCATGCATGAAAAACAATGCTTTTAGCTTTTTCTAAGGCAGTTTGGTGGTGGGTGACAAGAAGTATCCAACCTCCCAAAGCCAGCCTTTTCTGCAGTGGACATCAGTGGTCTGCAGTCCACAGCTGGCAAACTGCTGCTGTGGTCCCTCAGAACATGCTTCCTGGACATCTCTCTTGGACTGCTTCGAAGAAATGACAACTGAGGTGAAAATTATGCTATCTGTAACCTCTTGAGGGCACAGTCATGTAGATGAATACAGTCCTCACTGATAACATTAAGTGAAATATTTCCAGCTGGTTTCCTTTGTGTGTTTGGAAGACTGAGGCATATATAATGTAGCTAAAACAGATTGCAAAGGTGCAGCTTTGACCATAACTATTGAGGATATGGCAGCACGGAGTGAAGTTTAACAAATCTATGGCAAATTGGAGTCTGTAATTATTGATCTCCTTTTCATTGTGCTGTGGCAAGTCAATTCCACTTAAATGGAGAAGTGAGAAATTTCCAGGTAGGTAGCTTAGATATGACATACTAATTTGGTGAATAGTTTCACCCTCTAAATGCAGAGCAATGATTTTGAGAACATAGCAATATTTTTAAGAACATAATGAACTTAAGGGTTAGCCAGTTTTATGAGAGGCAGTGGATCAAAAGGCACAAGTACTGCAAGGATGGTCAATTTAAAGAGCATTATGCTGGCAAGGTGAAGCTTTTCATTAAAATGGTCAGCACGCAGGAATGAAGTCTTGACTAGCTCAGAACTCCCTTTTGCTGTGTAGAACAGCTAAATGAAGCTCAGAGTACAGATCTGAGGGAACAGAGCATGAAACAATCTGCTAGCTGAGACACCTCTCTGAACCTGACACTATGGCCCTGATTCTGAGTGCCATGTGAAAAGTGAACCCTTTCCATGCTATGTGGTAGCCATGTGGCTGTCAGTAACTGGCATATTTACTTTAGCATTCATTGATTGCACTCTAATGAGGCACAAGTTTTGCTACTCCCTTCATTAAATGAGCAAAGTTTTCAGCAGCGTCTACTCGTCCTCTCCTTATTTCTCTATCTTGTTTCCCTTATGTGGAAATGCTGAAACTCCCGAAACTATGGTCCTTGAATTACTGGTTAGAAAATCTGGAGAGCTCTTGAAATGGGGTAATGAAAGGAGCATTTGGTTATTTGAGGAAAAGGGGACACTGTTCCTAACAACTTCTGATTTTGTCTCAGAAAATAAAATGTGGCCTTATGAAAAATGCTCTCAGCACTATATGAAATTGCTGGAGAATCCTTCTCCAAGTGTTCTGTGCCAGTAGAGGCCATAATAGTTTCCATCACCCATGAGGTGCTCAGGGCAAACATTTGCTGGTTGCAGAGGGCAGAAAAATAAGGACTGATCCCTCAAGATGAGGAGAATGTTGAGTGCGGGGTGATATTCTGATTCTACACTGTCTGTGATGAAATCTCAGAGAAAGCCTTTGCGATTTTGGGCTAAAAATTTTAAAGAGACAGATCCAAATAAAATCTGCAAGTTGTTTGCATATTATTGGCCAAATATGACTTTTCAGGTGAGATGACACTAAAATGTAAGGGACAGAGGAGGAAAGAATGCTAAGTCATGGCCTTGTGGGGTCATGCAGAGAATCTCTCCCTCAAAGGATTTGCTTGGGGAGACAGTTAAAAAAGTAAGAAGAGGCTCTTGGGAGAGATGGAGTCACTGAAATGAAGTTGTGTTTGAAGAAACCTGGGTGGTAGTTAAAGACAGCTGTGGGATTCAAGGGGAACAAAACAGTCTTGATTCTGAGGCTGGCTAAGAAAGGGGCTTTGGGGAGAGTAGTTCCAGTTGACTACAGGAACTAGAAACTTCTGGGAAAGGTTTTTGTGCAGCTGGAGGAAAAGGCGCTGACCAGTAACCATTATTTCATCTGACAGCTGAAGTGAAGCTTTCTGCTTTCTGCCTGGAAGACTAAGATCAGCGTAATTTTCTGCCTATGGGGAGAAAATGTAACTGAGAAAAGCCTTGCGGGAGCAGTGAAGATCTGATATTGTCAAGAGACTTCTATCAAGAAAACAGTGACCCCAGACTCTTTTGTGGTTCTCCCAAGCAATCTCATCCTTTCCCCCATCTGTACATATTCTTGCCATCTCTTCCTGCAAATTGCACCTGAAAAAACCCAGACATTAAAAAAAAAATGCAAAAATGAAATTTTAGTTCTTTCATCTGCTTCAGCCTAAAAATATTTTTTGAAAGCCTAACTTTTGGGGAGAGGCAAAGGAGGGGCATTGCTTCTGTCCAACTCCAAGGCCTCTTCTTCACCTGCAGGCTGTTTAGTAACACCTTCCTCTTGTTGGAAGCAAAACTTCAGTGACTTTGCTGTGCTCCTGTAAAAACATGACAGGGCAATCTTCATCCTAGACAAAGACATGCTGCAGGCTGGGTACCAATCCAGCATATGTATGCACATACAGACACTGCAGGAGAGGCAAAGGAAAGGACCAGAAGCCTCACCAAGGTAACAGAAGAAGTGCAAACAACGAAAGTGACACTGTTAAATGTTGCTACTGAGTGATTGTGTGTCATTTCATAGGCTCATTGATTCAGCAATAATAAAGTCAGCAGAGAACTGTGACAACTAAGTGACAACTTAGTCTGAGGTCTGATGTACCATGGGTCATAGGACAGCCTTTATGTAATTTCAGTTTGAACTAGGGTGTATCTCTGAGAAAAAAACTTCTAGTCTGTGTTTAATTAAGTTTGAGAAAAGCCTGATCTCCATACGTTGTTCCAGTGGTGAATTACTCTGACTGCTTTTCTTCCAGATGATTAATGCAAATGTTAAACATGTAGCACTAAGAATATATCATTGCAAAATTATGTTTTCTCAAGGAATATTTGTCTTTTTTCTTCTTTTAAGATCCAACACTTAGGTTGCTTTTAATCGGTTTAAGCTGTGCTTTGTTGTGGTTTCTTTACCAGAACAACCTGTATAGAAGCTGCTTCTTAGCTGCTGTGTTTCACACTAGTTCTTTCTCCAGTTTCCTCTAGCCATCCACCAAAGGATTAAGTGCAGTGTATAGTTTTGCACCTTCATCCCTTTTCAGCTAGACTTTGACTTGCTAAAGCGAATCCTCTGACTGCTCATGCCTATGCTGTCTTTGCTTCCCAGCACTGCAAGGTACCTTCACATACTGTGGCACAGCATGGAGTCAAATTCTTTGATTTAGATTTGGAGTCCAGAATAAGTAAGGCAGGGAAGTGTTTCTGTTTGGGAAGATGTTCAGGACAAGGGAATTTAGACAGCAAAATTATCTTAAAGATTGTGCAGCATATGTTTTATTGAAGATAAGTCAACTCTCGCTCTACTGTATTCAGAAATAGAAGACAAATTCAGGATTGAAGCCTGAATGCAATATATGAATGGATGTCCTTTGACAGTTTATAAAAGGACATTACTTAGATTCCTGCTCTCTTAATTAGATACAGACTGTATTACTTGAATCTTTCCTCAAAGCCTGGGCCATCAGGTCTGACTGATAGGGAATCCAAGCTAGCAGGTACTTACCTGAAAGAGGTAAAGAAAAGTGCAGATTCTGTATATTTTCAAAAGATGATACTGTTTTGTATGGTTGCCTTCACCTTGGTCACAGAAATTCCCTTTGCAGCCTTGCTAAAGGCTGCTGCCCCGACAGATCTAATAGCACAGCTTTTTGTGAGAGTTTCCTTAGAGTCCCACTGAAGGAGACCTGGTTAGCAAAGTTTGCTATTTCAGCTAACACCAACCATTTTAACAAAACAGGTTAGTGAGGAAGGATCCCTAATAAACATTACTGGTCCTGAGGTGCAGAACCAGTAGCTCTGAGGGGGCCATCCCTGCCAGCAAGGTCGCAAGCAGGGCAGAGCAAGCAAGGGATTGTAATCCTTCTGAAACAGAGGAGAGGTAACTTGAAGAAGACAAATGATGTGGAGAGTAGCCCTCATACTTAGCTGTCTTAATTTTTTAAATTCTGTTTGCAACCACTTCAGGTAACTCTCCTGATGTTTTAAAATATTCCTAAAAAAAGCATCTGGGCAGCTTACAGGCTGCAAATGTTTGTCTGTCCTTTGAAGTCAGTGACACTTAGTACAAATTACATCACGATTTCTATTCTAGGATTATTGGATTTGACATTAGTCTAAATGGGTGTGGTTCTGACAATGACTGTCTTCTTGAAGAGCTAGTTCAGTGAATTAAATTATTTATACTGAATTCTTTTGAATACATATTCATTTTGGCTTTTTTATAATTATATTTAATCCTAACATAAATTTTCACTAAATACAGAGGAAGAAAAAGCCCCATGCAGGGTTTCAGCCTGGAGCAAATTCTGCAAGTAAGATTTTAGGTGCTTTGGAAGCACATTTAAAATGGAAATGCTGATATATTATAAGAAAAAAAAAAAAGATGTTGCTAAAATACTGGGAAGAATCTCTTTATTTCTTGTCTTATTGATGTTGAATATAAAAATGATGTTTCGAATATTGCTGCAGCTGTGTTGCGTTTAAGCAGAATTTTGCATTAAGAACAGAATTTTTGATCTAAAGAAGTCCCGGAGTGCTGTTTGATTTATCTGAAGAATGAAGTTCAGTCTTCCTGCTTTTTTATCCCTTCTTTTATTAGAAAGAAACAATGCTGCTCAGCACTTCTGTGACGCTTTTCATTTCAAAAGGTTGTGCTTGCATAACCTAATGAAACTTTAGAAAACGTGAGGCAGGGGACCAAATAATCTATTTTGCTGGTGTAGAGTCAGAGGATATTCAGAGTTACTTCATTTCAGATCCTTTGCATTTGTGTTGATTAGAGCAGAATCTGGGTTGGAGTAAGAAATTTTGTTTCTTGATTGGAAGATTTGGCTTGTTTTGCTTCCTGAGGTATTTGAATAGATACTTGAATATTGCTGGGAACTTCATTTAGGCATCAAAATGTTTCAATATTTTCCAGTGTGAATGAAGTCATATGCCCTACAGACAGGACAGAATTGTTCCCAGTGGTGTATTTTCCAGGATTTTGTCCAGTCTGGTGTTAAATGTCAATGTAATTTGTATTTTTTTCTCATTTCTCTTAGGAAACTCAGCTTACTATGCATTCCACAAGGAATTTTTCTTTCACAGTATTCAACCTACATTTTCCTTTCCTCACTCACATCCTTTTACTTCTCCAGTACACATTTTTACTATCTAAGGACATTAACTTTGGCTTCACAAAGTAAAATAAGGCAGTTTTCAAACTCCATCATTTCAAGGAAGTGAGGCATAGAACTTGAGAGCAGCCAATGTATGGATTCCATGCAGTGAGCAGTTTGGAAGGAGTGTGGTGTAACTAATAAACACAGGATGTGTTTGTACAACCAAAACTCCAACCACAGCAGCTTGCCTTGCGGTGGCCCTCATGTTGGCTGGCCTCCCACTCAAGGATTTTGTTTGGCTCTGTGGAACACTTTTGTCAACTTCAGTGATGTTAAGCTTTTCATATTGCACAAGTGCGAGGTCCTAAGTGGCATTCAGACCATATGAAGATGGCCTTAAGTTACAGAGAACTAAGAAAGGATCCTGTCCTTGTTTTTTGGGATGACTCTGCCACCACAAGACATCACAGGTCAGAGGGGCAATATTGCATTTGACAGATCCCTTCTAGTAGCTGTCCTATATCTTCTCAGGCATGAAAAATTGGGCATGGTCACTGCACCCTGACAATGCTGGTGATAACGCTGATTCACCAGGCTTGATTAGATCTCCTTTACATTGTTTGTTCCACTGTCAGTCCCCTGATGTCACAGGTACATCTGAGAACAGAGGCAGACTTTTTTCCCCTCCAGACTGGCTTTTTTGTAGAGCCTGACCTGTTGAAATCAACACCAGTATTCCTTAATGGAACCCATGGGAAGAGAGGATCTGGAGCTCAGTGCTGTTGCTACTTATTGTGACTAGAGGGATTTGAAGAAGGTTGCTGCTCTGTGGCAGTGCAGAGACCTTAATGGGATGCCAGATTTTACCTAATTCCCCAGGTATGGAATATTAATTGCATCAGGACTAACACCTTAGAACAAAAGTGTTTCTTGAGAGGGTTGCGGCACCATCAGCTGAGTCCACATTTTCTTGCCTAAGCCTGATAAGCCCCAATCTTTCATGAGGACTGACCACTTTGAATTGATTTGCAGGTACAGCTCTTTACTAGGCTAACAGACTTTTATGTAAGCTTGGCAGTAGTTTGTAGGAATATGAAGAAAAATTATAATGAAGGAAAGCCTAAACAATTAGAAATCATTTTTCTTCTATTTTGTAGCAGAATCCAAAGAGCTTCAGAGAGAATTAAGCAGAAAATACAGAATTCTGATAAACACTGTGTAGTTTCTATAGTAATGTAAAGATTTGACCCTTTCTTTTGCAATCTGGCAGTTCAGTTATCTTGCATTGTTTCCCAATAAAGATGCCTTTGTAATATAAATTTGTATTGTTAATATGAGAAGAATTTTTTTCTAATAAATGCAAAGGGGTGTGGATTTGGAGAAAGTGTTGACATAAAGCCATGAATGGTCAATCTGGAATAAGCGAAGCTGCTTCTGAAATACAGCACGCTGTGAAAGAGTTTGAAACCTGCTAACACAGTGGTGTATAAGGAATGGCCTTACAACTTCTGAGGAGTGCATTGCCTGACTTCTTCACAAGTTCAGGTTTTTGTCTAAGCCTGCAGCTAAATGAAAGCCTATTTATGAATACTTTTTTTTTTTTTTTTAAATTGAGGACGAACTTGATATTCAGAGCATCGCAAGTCATTCAGGTCAGGCACATTACAGCTGAATGCTAGTTACTGGGAAGGGTTACTAGGATGTACTATAAAGTGCTTTGTTTGTGGAATTTATAGAAACCAGGGTAGAGTGATGTTGATGGACCTTTGGGAGTGTATGTGTGTGAGAAAATTTGTTTCAAAATTTGCTCTGACTCAGCCCAGGTGCTGCTACATGACTACGAGCTTTGAATGTCATTTGGAGATTAGTACAATCTGTCTGGCAAATTTGTACAAACATTCCCAGGTGTACTGTGTTGCTTCTGTTATGGTTGTTGTCATTATAATGTAGGAAACTCTTGAAATCCATTGTGATAGGGGAAAAGGCAGAGGCAGTTGCTGCTCCAGAGAAGTCCTAACTGAAACAAAGTCAGATGGGGAAATTGAGGGAGATTTGGGTTTATTTCATTTTTAATACAATTAGAACTGATGCTGAGTGCTACGAAGCACTCATTTCTTGTGTGCTTTGTAGAGGAGTAAGTAAAAGGACACCTCTAAATGTTGGCTTAGTAACAAATGACAAATGTATTGCTTTCAGGGGTAAAGTTCAGATGACCTCTATTCCCCTAAAAGCTCTTTTACTTCAACTGCATCCTCAGAAAGGTATGAGCAGAGGAGGGAGCAGTCAGAGCCAGGGGGATGTGTGGGGAGGGAAAGAGGGGGAGTGGGAGTGGAGAGGGCTGTGAGAGAGAGGAGCTTCACCTCCTCGTAAAGTTCCATTTGCCATACCTGCAGACACATGTATTCTTTGATACTGCTGACTTGCAGAGGCTATTTCAGATGTGGTATGGGTTATGCACAGGAAACTGGGAAACTTAAGGCTTCTGTGCTATAGTGTGTTTTAGATTTCGAGGAATTCTGTTAGTTTTCAAGGTTTTTTCTGGCAGTAAAAACATGATGAATGGCACTAAATACTGGCATAAAACTCTTTACAGCCAAGACAAGCCCTAAAACCATTACAGGCACATTCTGCAAAATCAAGAGGTCGTGATAAAAGTCAAGACATTTTTATGAGAAATCCTTTTATAAGAAACACAATGGCTGGCTTTGGAGAGCTTTGTTCAGTACTGGGCATCTCCTCTCTTGCTAGAAACTTTCTCTCCAGGAAGTATTCCAGATTCCCTAGCTGACCATTAAAAGGAGGATCTGGCCATTTGGGCCAGGTTACAAGTGTGAGCAGCTTGCAGTGTTGAAACTCATCAGTGAGGCAAAGGTGCAGACCCTGAGCCTCTCTGTGTGGCCCAGAGCCAAGACTACTGATAACCCCCTAAACAAATGAGGTAATGAATATACTGAAGCTTTTTCCAACAAAGATGGGCTGCACGGCATTTTTGTCCCATGTCCTTAACGAGAGTTTGAGGGATTACTCCCAAAATGAATGCAAGTAGTTCTGTTTGAGAGATCAGGCTTTTCTTGGCACAATTTCAAAATAATGCTGTCATAATATTTAAGGAGTAAAATGATTCCTTAACAGGCTGCAGTGGAGTGATGCTTTGGCAACTGTTCTCTGTGTGAGCACTGTTGAACAGAGTCCTTCTCCTATGCTGGCATTATCTTCAACTTCCTATTCTCCTCTATTGACTTCAATTCATTGCCCAGGCTGTGGAAGGGGCCACCATGGCTGAAGATAGTTTATGCTGAGCCATTAACAACTCTGATTAGCTTCTTCCTCTTTTCCATAACAGTTCGCAATAAAAACTGTCAGGAAACAACCATGCGAGGGTTGGGACAAGCGTTACACTGGAGATGGCAAATTCCATTTCATGCCACTAAGCCAGAGATCCGGTGCTAAGAACACAGGAAGCTGGGAAGATAAATACTGCAACTTTTCATCTCATGCATAAGAATTGCAGTCTGTTTTGATCTAGTGATAGAAAAAGTCATTCTGCTTATCTCATCTAACATAGTGGCTAGTCTGATTACAAGCTTCTCTGCTTGGCACTTTTTAAAATTCAATTTGGCTGCCTGTGCCCTTGGCACACAGTGGGTTTCATTAAATTTCACAGCAGTTAGTTTTCATTCCCTCTGTGACACCTTTTTATCAACATTTGACTCTAGTGTAATTTCAAGCAATTGTGCTTTTTTTTCAAAGTGCTTGTACCATAATAATTTGGCAGAGCAGGTGGGGGAAGACAATTCAGACACTTGCAAATCTCTGTAGAAAAGTAATATATGAGAAGCCAGGTCAGCTTGCAAGTGTTTTTCACATATGATGACAGCAAAAAGGAGCTCCTTCCCTTTCTGTATCATTGAAGACTGTCGAAAGTTCAGTTAAAGAGCTTGCTGTAAGAGGCAAATTTTATTTCCTTCAAGCTAAGCACAGCTTCATTTTCAAAGCAGACCTAGTGGACTGCTGCTGGATTAACAACTTAAGGTTGTTAGACAAGCCTGCAACCCAGACTGCTTAGCAAGTCTGTGTGAGTTTTCTTTTCAAAAACAGATGAGGAGGTTGGCTTGCTAGGAAAGTGTGTGTGTGTATATGAGCACAGGAATAAATACAGGGAGCAAATGCAGTTGTTTTCCTTTTAGTATTGGATGCTCGGTCGTTGGTTGGTAGGGTGAGGGAAGATGAGCACCCCAGCACGGGCCTGGCATCTCTTGTTCTCATCACTGGTACCTCCTCCCCTATGGAGAGCAACATTTTCTCCAGACGGATACTGGGCAAATTTGTACAACTATAAGTAGTTTTACCAAAGTATAAGTGGTTTTCAGGTGCACTCTGAGAAGCCTTTATTTGCAGAGTGCCAGCCCTTCTGCAATGATAGCCTTTTTTCATTCTGCCAAACTGAACTTCCAAAAATAATGTATGGTTTCTCACTAAAAATTTAAGAAGTACCTAATTAAAAATTAATTCAAAGTGAAGCTTAAAAGTTCTTAAAAGTGAGCTCCGCATTCTGAGGTAACTCAGAGACAGACGGATCTGTGCCTCACTGCCAAGACAAGGGCAGCCAAGCTTGGGAGACCATAAATTATTTTTGGAATGAGACTTCGAACTGATGAAACTTCTCCTTATGCCCTTTAGAAGGTGTTAGTTCTTGTCCTTTCAGTTTTCCAAAATGAATGTTCTTTTTGTTCTCTACCCTAAGTTCTCCATAGTGCCCTTGTAGGCAAAGAGTTTCCAAATGTACACAGTCTTGAGCATCCTGAAACAATTCAGGTTTTTCTTAAACACCTCAGGAAAGCTGGAGATTATGGACAACTCCCCGCCTTCTTTGCTGGAGAGACCTTTGTGCTCTGTAGCTCTTGGTGGGAGAAAATCCACTGGGAATTTTCCTCAAGGCACCTCGCTTCCTTGGAAGTCCCCCATGTGATGGGACTGGTCAATCCCATGCATACACTGGCATGACATCTTTTTGGTGGACAGGCTGACTGTAGTTTACATCTCAGTGAGTGTCTTGAGTTCCCTCAGGAGGAGGCTTAGCTGTGCCAAGAAAGCAAGGGGGTCTTTCTAGCAGTGACTCCAAGCATCCACCATGTCTCTGAAGGGCAGTGGCTGCTGCAAGAGCTGTGTGCACGAGCTGCCACCTCTGAACAGTGAGCCAGATACCCAGCCCGTGCAAATTGTCACGGTGCCATTGAAATCAGCCCTGACTTGGATCTGGCTAGAAAAGGTGGCCTCACCCTTTCTTCTGGGAATGGTCTTTCCAGAGCATAGTTTTCAGTGCATGAACCTCTGGCTATGGACTGAATGCTCATTTTGTCTTTTCCAGGTTGGCTGGTTTATGGATGAAGGCATAGCTCATAGTTTCTGTGAGCTTTTTTTTCCTACTAAGCTGAATATAAGAACACAGATTATTCTCTATCTTAGCATGAGGGCTTGAAGTACAGGATCTTGGCGTTTCCAGCGCGAAATGCTCCAGTGTAAGTAGTAGACCTAATACAGTGTAGCAGACTGTTCACCAATAAAATTGCTCTGGGGGAAGTTTCTTCCTCTTTCACAAAATTAATGAGTATTTTATATCCTGAAGTCTAGAGATTCCTATAAATTTTATACCTAGCATAATGGTAGAGGTTTAAACTACAGAATCACATTTTGATTATGATCTAATTATGCAGAGATCCAACACACAGGATTTTTGATCCCTGTACAGGCCATTCACTTAAGAGGTGGACTCAATGATCCTTGTGGGTCCCTTCCAACTCAGGAAAGGATTGTTACTCTGTGATTCTGTTTGTTTGTTTTTTGTTGTTGTTGTTGTTTGTTTGTTTGTTGTTTTTTGACATCAATATTTAGACAGAATTTTTTTACCAATGTGGCCAGTGGCAGCTCTGAAAAAGTAAATAATCAAAATATTATTTGGGAATGCAAATTAATGTATATCTTAGAAGAGTTATCTCTTCATATTTTTTATCATAGAAGACTTTAACAGAAGGCCAGGTCCTTTTGTTTCGAGATGATATATTTCATTATCAGTGCTGATGAACTGTAGGCCTAGAGAGAAACAAGACTGCTAATGCCATGTGGATCCTGACAGGTGTCTCTGAGTATTTACAGGCCTTGATATATATATGCAATCTATGGATATTTCAAAACTGATTAACATTTCTGAACCCAAGTTAAAGTTATACTTGGCATTTCAATAGTGCCAAGGCAAAATTAATCAGACTCTTACTGACATGCTAGTGACAGTGAAAATATAAACCACTGAGAAATGTCCTGCTGAAAGACAGACTCTAACCTGGATTTTGGAAGAGGATCTGTAAAACTGGCTTACTGCCATGGACAGACTCTGAGGTGGTGTGTAATAGTGTAGCTGGCATTTAGTGACTAAGGTACCAGCTTAAATGACTCAGGGCTCTGCCAAGTTATATGTCCTGTAATAAGTCACTGCAAATCTTCTTACTTGTGAAACATTAACATATTAAATATGCAAACTAATCTCTTGAAACAGTTCAGATAAGCAGCATTTTTAAATGTACCCAGTCAAGTGTTTTTCAGTCAATGAAGCTCAGCAAGCAAATGCTTTCATCTCAGTGGCCCTTGTGAGAATGGTCAAAATTTATACCTGGTTGTGATTTTAGGCTGTATGACAGTCTGTCTTTGTAATAAAAATAAGAGAGCAGAATGAATTTTTTTTCCCATTAGTTTTGTTTATCTTTGTTTTAAATAGGTCAGCGATAATCTTTACAAATTTCAAAAGACATTAATTCAGCCTCAGTGAAAGCTGTTAGGATCCAGTTTGAAAAGCATCAGATCAAATAGTATGCTTTTTCAGAAATCATGCTTTTTATTTATTTTATTATTTCCCTAAATGAGGGATTAGCAGTAGTTTTACTTTAATAGCACCTGGTATCTGTAGGAAGATATGATGGACTCTGTGTCTGTGTATCCCAACTCTCTGTGGTGAAACTGGCCATCATTTTTAGGTGGAGTGGAAGCATGAGCTAATTGTTTAATCAGTTTTGAAACTGCAAATCTTTTGCCATACTTTTGTTCTGGAAAAAAAACCACTCAGTGAACAGGACAAAAGTAAATAATAAAGAGGACCTACACAGAATCAGCTGCCACTGCAAACACTAAAGCCAAAGCTAGAGAAGACCTAACAGGGGATGAAGTTTGGGGTGAAAAGGGGCTGGACTTTATTAGTTTCTTCCCCTGTAACTTTTTATATTTTTCTGCTTGCTCATTGTGAAAATTGTCTTAATTTAGACTTTGACAACAGAATAACAGCCTCCACTACTTCCACTTACCTCTGAATTCAGTACATGGTGACCTGTGTACTGATCCATTGACACAGTGACCTGGATTTGATCTTACATCTGGAAACCATTCATGTCTCTCACAGGAAATCTCTTTGATTCCTCTTCCCATTTTCCCCTCTCCTCCCAGGACATGCTTTGAAGTACTTTATGCCATATCCATCAAGCATTCCTTAGTCATCGTGGTAGTGGTTGTTCCCATTTAAATCCAGAATTCTTATATTGTCTTTAAAATAGCAGAGATTTTCGTTAACCTCCAAAGACAGAAGGACGATAGAGAGTCTTCTGTCTTGCAAACAAATGGTGAGAGGGGCTGCTTCCAGACTGGGAATGTAAGTCCACTTTGAAAATAGGTTAGGATTGCTGTAAACCGAAGGGAATGGTAGTGTGGTTTTCAGGGATCTCGAACAGTGGATAAATGAGAATAGGAAGCAACTGTTGCCACAGGACTCTGGTTTCAGTGGTTTTGAGTGTGAATTCCCAGGTTGCAATCAGATTTTTCATTGCAGCCTGTCTTCAAGTACTCACAAGTAAAACAGAGAAGACAGGTGCATCTCGAATGAAGCTAATCCGTCTGTGAGATGGATGAGATGGGCTAAACAGGATGGCAAAATAGGAAAGATTTGAGGGAGATTAAGACTGCATAATTTTTTTTCCTTCACTATTTGAGTACACAGTTTGATGTCATCTCTGATTGACAGAATTCTATATTGTAAGTTATAAAAGTATCTTTCTGGACAATTTTTATCTTCACAGTGCCTCAGCACAGATGCAACTAATATTTTTCCTTTTACAGATAGGAGGCTAGAAACTTATTGAAGCTTATATTTAAATAAGTGTTGAATAGAGGACTTCCAAGTCTTGGGTTCAAGCGTAGCCACTGACCCAGCTGTCTCCTTACTGTAGTTATGACTACAGGATTATCTGCCTGGCATTTTTAAAGCAGATGGGAATTTATTCTGTGTGCAGCCCGAGCTGATGGGTGACTGGGCAGTGTTGGTCAACACTGTTTCTCAAGGCAATTTACCCTGCTGAGCTCCTTGCTGCCATAATTAAATGGCTTTGTGTAGTCCAGCTGTGCAGAAGGCATGTCCTCGCTGAAAGACACAGCTAATTTTCTTCCCTTTGTGAAGCGTTTCTTGCAATAATGAATACTATCCTATGGTTCAAAAGAGGTCATGGCTTCTTTTATGTACAAAGATTATATATGCTTGTTTAGATGTCTGGTTTTCAACCTTCCAGTCTGGTTGACTCCCTAGATTGCTGAAGAGCATGGGTGAGCTTGCTGTGCTTAGTTACCTTTTGTGGATGGTGACACAAGAGTCTGTGACACCTTCTATGGTCTTGGGTCACACCCACTGAGAGACCATTTTAGAAAATATAACATTTTCCAGTGATATATTTGTAGATTAGAGCTGTTTTGTTATGTGTGACTTCTGTTAAGGACATTTTATTTTCTTTGTGTACAAAGAACAATAGTCCTGTAAACTTCTGGACAGAAAAGCAAGAAAACATGCAAGCAAGGAATACATCTGCCACACAGATCAGAAAGGAGATTTTGGATCAATGATCTCATAGAGCCATTATGTGGTCATCTCATGTATCTGTAAAATATACAGTACCTGCACTTTTATTCTGTTACACAGATACATATTTAGAAGGTTAAGGCAGTGTAGATTAGATATTCTTTCAAAAGTTTTGTTCGGATATTTTGTCCCACTTTCCAACTGGATCTTTCACAGGAGAAATTAATAGCACTGCAGACTACTTTTGCACTGAAAAAAAAACCACGTTGCAGCAGGCTACACAACATCATTTTTGCAAAGAAAGGAACATTTAAGACTGGTGGTGGACTGAACAGGGTTTTCAGGTTGGCACTGCACTTACTTCAAACCCTCATGTTAACTATTCTTTAGATAATAGCCGTGTTAGGGGAACACAGCTGCAAAACATTGCACAAAAAACTCCCCATATACACACTATCTTCCTGCATTTTAACCTTCAGGCTGAAGGAATCTGAGAAGTTTTTCTTTCTTTTCTATCTTCTGGTTGCAGAAGGGATGCTCAGCTGGGTACCTCAGCCAAGAGTGAATAGTGTTATTGATATATACCCCATTACGTCACTGTGAGTGCAAAGAGAAACAGATTTTCTCCCTTTCACCGTTTTGGGGGCTGCAGGATAGCACAGGTGCCTGGAGCCAGGCTGGCAGCCCCTGCATCATGCACGAGTTTATTGTGTGAAGAGCGTGGCTGTGTGATCCATTGTTGTGGCTTAGTCTCTGCTCCTGGGGCATCTGGTGGGGAACCGCAGTGCTTGGAAGCTGATGGAAAATTTACCGTTTGTAGGAGTGGGACCTTGATACACTGAGCAGCACAGTGACTTGGAGTCTGCATCTGATAGCTGAAGAAGGACCAAGGCATCAATAGACTTCACTGCAAAAACTATGGGAAACCCTGTATAGGTGGGCCTGCCAGGCAAGATCTTGCACAGCTAAAGCGACCCTCTGGCATGTTCCAGTGATTGGATCTCTATGGAGCTGTGGCTGTGAAGAAGAGGGGCAGCTCCTTTATGTTCTGTGAAATAAGAAAAAGTGCCAAACAGCATGGTTTTGTGATAATGTGATTGCAAGATTAATTGGCACATGCATTAGCAAAGGACAGAGAGAAAATTTGCATTTGCCTGTGGGAAGAGTGACTCAGAATGACTTTGTACCTGTTTCCTATGAGTGTGTCACACATATTTAATATTTTTAGTAATACTTCACTTCATTGTTGTCTTAATTATTTTAATTTTCTGAACTACCTCAGTGTGAAAACGTATCACAGAAGATGCTGATACTTTTTATTTGTGTAAGATGCTTAAATTATACTTCTGAAGTTACTTACCCAGCATTTTATTTATCTTGCAGTCATAATTATTTGGTGCCTCCTCCATTTGCTTTTATTTAATTATGTCTGTATAGACGGCAGCCACAAAGATAAGCCTCTTCAGGCTGATCTGCTGCACAGAGAGCTTTCTGTACACTGTAATGAGTCTGCTTGACACCTGGCAACTAAAGAGAATAGACTTTTTTTTGCTATTCAGGAGAGTTGGCATGATATCAGGCATGCAGTGATGTGACTTGGTTCTCACATGTGGGGCAGACTCTCCCTGGCAGTATGAAAAGGACAGGTGAAATAAATTAGAGGGTTGCCAGCTGCTTTAAACAACCCTGTTCAGCTTCATAACCCGATCTTGTCAAATTTCTGGAATTTGATGCATTTTTGTGTTAATGTCTTCTTCAGCCTTTTCAACTGTTGCCAGAGAGAACCTCCTACTGAAGTTCTTGCTGTTTAAAATTCAAGAGTGCTTTCAACTCCCCCTCTAAGGCAGGGTTTGCTACAGAATAAAGATATTCCTTATCATGCTACTTATTTAATATATCCTTTTTGATGCTGTAAAGAATGGTGGAGAGACTGGAGTCTCTGTATGCCTGTTGGCTAAAATTACACTCTTACACACCTTTTTATTTCTAGGACAATGACACTGATTTCTGTGGGATTTCTCCAGGTTTACTCCTCATGTAACCAAAATCCAGGTATGCACCTGCCTGTTTTCTGGGTGCACAGGCACAACCCTAGTTCCCTTTACAAAGAGATTATTTTGACCAGAGTCAAAATATTTTTCTTTAGCCTTGAGTATATCTTAACTCTTCATGGATATGACTTGGATCTACAGTTGCTAAGCTCAGTGAAAATAAAATGTTAAATTAAGAGTTTATTGACAATTTTATCACTGAAAATATCTGTACTGTATGTCCACAAAGGTAATAGTTTGCATTTCCTTTTCATTATTATACCTATCTTTCTGTGAGTGATGACCTTTAAATTAGTGTTGTGACTTTGAGCCACTAACCATCTCCACAAATGTATTTGTCATTTAAAGAAGCAAACATTGTCATTAATTTAACAGTAGGATAAAATATGTTTATTTTGATCAAAACATTGGAAAAACTCCTTGAACTTAACCTTAAAACAATGAGGAACCAGCCGTATTTCTCAGTGGTTTCTAATATGACTTGGATCTGCTCTGCCTTAATCCTCATCATGCCACTCAGTTACCCACTGTGAAATAAAAAAGGCATCTCCCAGAGGGAAAGACAGCAAAAATTACTTTCAAAACTTGCTTTTTTTAATATAAGTTATAAGAAATTATAACTTTTTTTAAAGGCTTTTTAAAGGCTCCTTTTTTCTTGGTCACCATTTTCTGGTGTTTTATTAGCAAACCAGTGCTGCCTCACTTGTCCCAGTAATAAGAGTATTTCATCCCAGACTCATAGCTACAAATACACACTGCCCACTACTCATGGACCTGGTGCAACTACCTGGATGCGTGAGAGGAGAGCAGTGGACATTGTCTACCTCGATTTTAGAAAGGTTTTTTACACTGTCTCTCACATCCTCATAGGCAAACTCAGAATGTGTGGACTGGATGATTGGACAGTGAGGTGGATTCTAAATGGCAGATCCCTGAGGCTCATGATCGGGGGCACAGGATCTAGTTGGAAGTCTGTCACTTGTGGTGTCCCCCCAGGTTCAATTCTGGGCCCAGTATTGTTTCACTTACTCGTCAATAACTCAGTGCACAGATGCCTTTTCAGCAATTTCGCTGACACAAAGCCTGGAGGAGTGGCCCTGCAGAAGGACCTTGACAGATTAGAGTGATGGGGAGAGAAGAACTGTCTGGAGCCCAGCAAAGGCAAATGCAGGGTCCTGCACCTCGGGAGGGATAACCCCATGCACTAGGACAGGCTGGGGGCCGACCTGCTGGAAAGCAGCTCTGCAGAGAAGGAGCTGGGGGTCCTTCAATGAGCTGTTGTCCTGGGTGGACAACAAGCTGTCCATGAGCAGCATGTCCTTTTGGCCAGGAAGGTCAGTTGGGTCTTGGGGTACATTAGGAAGAGCATTGCCAGCACGTTGAAGGAGGTGATCCTGCTGCTCTGCTCAGCCCTGCATCTGTAGTGCTGTGTCCAGTTCTGGGCTCCTCAGCACAAGAGAGACAGGGAGCTCCTGGAGCAGGTCCAGCACAGGGCAACAAAGATGATTAAGGGACCAGAGCATCTCTCCCATGAGGAAACACTGAGGGACCTGGGCCTGTTCAGCCTTGACAAGAGACAGCTGAGAGGGGACCTCATCAATGTATATAAAAATCTGAAGGGAAGATGTCAAGAGGGTGGAGCCAGGATCTTCTCAGTGGTGCCAAGCAATGGGACAAGAGGCAACAGGCAGAAACTGATGTACAGGAAGTTCCACCTGAACATGAGGAAGAACTTCTTTACTTTGGTGGTGTCTGAGCACTGGAACAGATTGTCCAGAGGGGTTGTGGAGTCTCACTCTCTGGAGATATTCAAGAACTGCCTAGGCATAATTCAGTACAATTTGTCCAGGATGACCCTGCTTGAGCACGGAGGTTGGACCAGATGACCCACTGTGGTCCCTTCCAACCTTACCAATTCTGTGATTCTTTGAGATGAGGGGAGCTGTTGGAAAGCAGTTGAGGCATGGGTACTCCAATGACACCATGCTGGCCAGCCTGGAACTTTGGGTTTTCTGCTGTTTCTCCTCAGTCTTTCCCAAAGTGGTTAAAGACAGCTTCTCTTTGACATAATTTCTATCCCTTTCCTTGCACTGATCAGCAATGTCACCCACTGGTTTTGTACCCATGTGCTTCAGATTATAATGTATGTTTTATTATTTTCTGTCTTCTTCAAGAGGTAAGCTCCTTGGGGCATACCTGTGCTTTCTAGTACACTTTGGACATTTGGACTTTTATGGGCATCTAGTTCTCATGTTCTTTTCTTTTTCAAGCCATTTATTGCTTGAAAGACCAGTGCAATAAATAGCAAACTGAATAGTCAGACGGGAAATTCTTGAAAACTTGTACCGTATGTCCTGATCAGCTGGAGTCAGCATAACCAGGTGCCAGGGGGGCATCCTGCTCTCCCAGCCTCACATCCTGATCCTGCTGCCCACCAGCTTTCCAGCAGCCTGCCACATCAGGAACTGTTCTGCCTGAAAATGGACTTGGGAAAAAAAAGAGTTATTTTTAGCTGGATCAATTCCCCTCTTTGATTCCCAGCATGGCCGCATAAGTGTTCATGCTGCCACAGTTGAAAGGATGCAGTGGGAGCAGGAATGAGCAGTCCCAGATCTGAGGAGGAGGAAGCCAGGAACTGTATGCATCACCAAAAAGGTGGCTGTGCACCTGGAGTCTTAAGGCCTGACCCTCAGTGGGAGTATCTATGGAGTCCTAAAAGGGCTAGTATGTAACAATATATATAAGTGCAGGTGACGATGAATGTGGAAAGTGAATGTTTTCAGCCACAATACTTGAGAAGCAGCAGTTGCAGTTACAGAGCAAGAAGTTTTAACAGAGCCTTGCTGAACCTGGGGAGGCTTTTTTTTCCCATGATCATCACAGAAACAGCAGGGTTGTCTCCCATTGCTGGATTTTCCTAAGTGCACACTGCAAGTGAGAAGTACCTGCGATGAACAAGGTTGGGTGCTTAATTGCTTAGAAGGGAAAGTACTTCTATTACAATATATTTTTTCAATGGCAGCTTTTAGGTTCCCTACCCTGTAGCCTCTGTGACCAAATCCTTAGTCACAGCTCGAGGCTGCAGAACATTGTCATTATTCAGTGGTTAATGCAGAGATTTCAATAATCCTCAGGGGGTAGGAAAAAAAATGAAGAAAGGAAGGAAGAAGCTTCCTGCTGATGAGATTTCCAAAGCCAGAGTTTATGCACTGTATATTTAATGAGCACAGGTGAAGCAGTTTTATTGTTTCTTTCCAGGATTATATGAACCTTGTATTCAGGAGCTCTTGTCAGTGGGATTCCTGTACCCAACATTTAAACAGTACTTTCTGGGAGGGAAGAAAATAGATCTGAAATTTAAAGTCATGGATATTTCTAATGCAGTTTTTCAAGATTAATTTTGCATGTAATCAAGATACAGTTTGTCTTCCCCAGCAAGACTTAATGCCGTAATACATCACTGAGCTTTTCTCTGAGAGCTGATTGTTACTTAATGCNAGTGTGAAAGTCCCAACTTTTATTTATAACACTTAATGCCTGCAACCAGGTTGTGAAAATTTGAGGCTTTTTCTCGGCAAAGTATACTCTCATAAAAAAGGCATTTTTCAGAGCCGCATCAGCTGAAGTGGTTTCGCTATTATGCTTGGGTGCTTTATGATGCTGTTAGCATCCTCCTTACATACTACACCAAAATGGTCCATTATGTCATATTAGTAGCTTCACTATTTAATCTGCCTTGCATTTATTGTCTTGTATTTTAAACTTAAGACATGGTCTTCTAAATATAACCATCTTCTCTTTGTGGGCGTAAAACCCACAAAGAACATGTTCACTGTGGATTGCAATATCTTACGTTTTTTGTTTACAAAAGGAAGAATGGCAGGGGTGTCTATGTTCCCAGGGACTTTGATCCTCTAGAATCTTTCTGTTTGCAAATAATGGAGCAGGAGGTGTCAGCAGCTCCAGAAATCTTACCAAGCTACAATGAATTGCATTGGTTTACCAGAGTGAATGGAATCCATGCAGTATGTTATTAAAGCACCACCAATTAAGATGACTGTTCCAAGTGTCTGCAAACATAAGACCCCCTTCCAGAGACCCAGTGGATTTCAAATCTCTTTGTTAAAATGCTGTGCAGTGTTACTTCTTTTCACATCTCTTCTTTAGTCTGCTGTATATTTGCTTCCTTGAAGTCCAGTCTGATGTCTGACACTGGCAGGTAACTATGTAATTTTCAGAAGAATAAAAATACCAAAGCCACAATACCAAAATGACAGCTGAAGTTCAGTGTGCTCTATTTTAGCCTTCTCCTCCCATTTCTAATTTGCAATGGGCTGCTGAAGTTAGCTTCTACTGCATGGCTGCCCATTGTGAAGCTGGTGCCCACAATCACTTGCTTTTTCTATGGAACCAGTGGGGCACAAGGGGAATTTCATGATCTCGGTGACAGTGATAACAATGCCGAGTCAGATCCTGACATTCAGGAAAGCTGGTGTTGAAACTTGGCAGTCAAACAAAAAGAGCCCAGTTTTAAACCTCTGTGATAAATTATCCTAACACTTAGAATTAAATGTGGAGTTGTTTTTGACATGTGCACAGTCTCTCACATTGGAGTGGGTCTTTCTGAAATATTCTGTTTCAAAATAGTTACCTGATATTTATGTATCCCGTACTTCAACAAGGGTTGCACAAGCAGTTTTAAATGCTTCATGATAATGTCTTAAAGCATACCATAAACATAGCAGAGCAGCTTCTTTACAGGCAATGACATTCCAAAAATTGTATCTCACTACTCTGAAAGGCTGTTCCAGACCCTTGGTCCTGTGGTGGCTAGAAGTCTTCTCCTAATCTTCAGAATGAATTTATGTATTCTTAGTACATACTTATTTGCTCTTGGGCCAACATTGAACCTTAGGTTAAATAACTGCTTTCCCCCTCTGCTCTGAGCTGCTCTGATGTATTTAGATAAACAGCAATTTCAGCTCAGACTTAGCTTCCATTGTTTAGTTCTGTTCTTTTTTTTTTTAAATCATGGGTATTTTTACCTCCTCTTTTAAGACTGAGTTTGCAGTTGTCTCACTCTGTTAGTCCTTGACACAATCTTCCACAAGTTTGTTGCTCCTGTTTTTAATTTTCGCTTCCCTCAGTTTTTCAGGTGAATGGTTTCAGCCATCGGTTGGGGTGCTCTGTGATCAGTGAAGGGAGATAGGCTTCTCCAGCAGGAACTTGATCCCACCTGTGTCACATCCCATCTTTATTAAGAGAGAATATGTAGTTTGGAGGTGCCTCTGGTCAGTGCGGAGAGAGCCTGGACAATTAGCTCGTATAAGATGCTTCAATTTTAGCTGGCTAAAGTTTGGTGAGATGAATCCTGCTGCCTCTGGACAGCCTTATTTGGTAGCAGTTAGTCTCTTATAAGACCGGGGGATGATCTATGAGTACACCCATGTCACATATTGATATGGTTCTCCTCCTCCAAGCTGGCTTTGTAGGGCATCAAAACACCTTGCAATCTTTTTAAGACTCAGTTCAATGACACCATGGCATAATGCTTTATCATCTGTTATGCTCCACTGCACTGAGTATGTCCCATAGGACAACTCTGGAAGGAGGGGGTTGCCTGCTGTCCATGTGGAAGGTCTGTTCCCCTGATTGATTATCCTTCTGCATTTCACACCTGAGATCATCCCTGCATGAGAGCTCCGCTTGATGAATGCTAATATTGGCACTACAGGTTGTGCCTTACTTAACATCAGGCTCACATTACTAATTTTCTTTCTTTGGTCTCAAGATCTTCACTGGATGACCCCATGTCTGTATATTTAAACAATGGGAGACTCTGAATTTGCTCTCATGGGTAGTGACAGCATCCTTTGTTCACTAATGAGGCTTGGCAATTGATTGTGAAACTTTGCACAACGAATCCTTCGGCACACGTGTGGCATGTAAGCCTCATATTCTGGATTCAGTAGACCTTTTTTTGGGTCTCACTCCGTAGGCAGAAAATTATGCCATGAATGAAAGAACGTGCTTGGAAAAAAGACTCAAGTGTGATGCCTTGCCAATGTAGTTTGTTAATGCCTGAACAAGTGTAGTTGAGTTTCAATTATTTATGATAATATCTTCTAGCCTGCCAATAAAATAGTGTAATAGGTTTTTTAAAAGTGATGAATTCCTAGAAATATGAGATCTTGTTACTTACATAAATTAAAACTTTGCTGAGAAGTGAGATGAGTACCCTTGGGGGTAAAGAGGTTGTTGAGTTCCTTAAATGTGTGGATTAGCAAAATGAGAATTAATGAGCTGTTATTATTTATAGAAGCAACATCTGATCAGTCTTTCCTCATAATTCATACCTCCTAAAACCTGGATTTACTTTGCTTTTTCTCAGCTAAAGGCTTTAGATTCAGTAATATTTCTTCTACAGAACCAAGATTCAGCAGTATTTTAAACAGGTTCTCCATTTTATGCTAAAATAATTTTTCCTGATTTATGTTCTGTCTGTTTTGCATACAATGGGTCAAGTCCCTACTTAAAATTCATGTAGCCCCATTCATGTGAAAGAGTCTTTTAACATTTCAGAGGTACAACGAGGCAGCTGAGGAGATGCCTGAGACCGTGACTCAGACCAGAGACTTCCTTTGTGATCCTGACCAAGTCTCTCAGTGTGCATTTATCTGCCTGCAGACAAGACAGCTGCATACCTGGTCTGTCTCTACACTCAAAGGAGAGAACAGTTCATCAATTAGAGGTTATTATTTATGCCCTAAATAGCTGTCCTAGATGATGAAGGCTTTATCATTTGTCTATGCTCCAGTATTTGGGGCTCCTGCTTCATGGTGCTCTTTCCTGAATGTCAGAGACTTGCCTGAAAGCCACCCTACTTTGGTAATGATTCCCCACTGAGAGTTACTTCTCAAGTCCTAGAGCTGTTTTTAAATGCATTTTTTGTGTAAGTTTATTTGATTATATTTGACTTACGGTAACTCCTAGCACAGATGCAATTGCATCTTATCTGTATTGCTGTATCTGTAGTGCTTATCTATACTGCTATTCCGACATAAAGTAGCAATGCCAGTGAGTTTGGCACCAGGAAGAAGTGGAAGGTGGTACACCATGACATACAATTTCATATGCTATGTTTGTCTGCCTTTCTGCAGTACCAGTGCCATCGCAGCACCTCTGGCTATGTTTTGTACTCTCTGAGCCAGTGAACTATCTGAATCACTAAGAACCACCACTTAAGGGTCCTCCTTTAGTACTGATTTGTAAGCTTTAGCTTCTGTGATTATTTCTGGTCCATAATCTCATTACCTAAACACTCCTATATTGAACAGTCTGAGTCACTTATCATGCTGTAAACTAATTTATTCCAGTCTCTTCTGAATGTGTTTGTTTTTGTCTTCTGATGGATGGAAATACCTCTGTGCTTTCTGCCTCTTGCTGCTGGCATCCCATCCATTTCTGCCACTTCCCCAGGCCGGCTGGTACTCTCACAGAGAGCTGCTGTTGCCTTTAGTGAAAACACTCCCAGTTTCTCTGCTGCATTTTCTGGCTTATTCCTAATTCTACTTTTGCTCCCCTTTAAATTTTGTCTTTAGTCTTAATTATATTTTCTTGCTGTATCCTCAAAATGATATTTAGTGGTTTCCCTGATGGTTTCATTCTCTGTTCATATGCCATGTTACAATAACCCTAACTCAGATGTGTAGGTGTCTTTTCTTATTATTACCATTATCATGTCTGCCACATTCATTACCAACTGGCAGCCACAAGCTTTACATACTAAATAGTTTTCCCCTCGAATACCCTTTACTTCTCCTCTCTCAAGTTTATTTTCCTCTCAGTATATGGGACAAATTACGTGTATAACTACATTAATGACAATGGGAACTAGGGGTGTAAATCTCCCTTGTGCTGAAAGGAGAATGGGCCTCCATGTTTCTTGTCATCTAAGATGCATCCTGGTGGGCTTTCTCAGCACTTCTCCTTTGGGGTTCTGCCCTGCCCTCTCCCACTGGCACAGAATATGCAGCTTGCAGGGAAAAATGTGGCACAAGTCATGGTAAATTAAACAGATATCAAAATCCCTACGAAGAATGGGCAATGTACAGTGGAGTACAGAAAACAGACAGGCACTAAGGAGGATGAATGCAAGCTGTGCCTTGAATAATTAGATGAAACATAAATTAAACAGTGACATGATTTGCTTCCCCATTTACCTCAAGAATAGGAGATACCAGCCCTGACTCTTCCTTACCAGAAAGGAAACATCAAATTCAGTGATGTTACTCCTGATTTGCAGTGATGAAAGTAAAAAAAAAAATTGGCTTTATTTTGAGAGATGATATTGAGGGAGTTGTTGGAGAATAATGAAGCTACTGGACTGACTAAAGTCTCCTGTTACAGCCTTGTATATGTCAGGGCAGAACTCAAACTTCGCCTTTATAATAAATCAGTATTTATCCTGTGGCAAATATATATATTATGGTACCAATGTGTCTTATGATAAGTGAGATGGGAGACTGAACCATGACAGAAAGGAAACTGCAAGAAAGATAATTTATTTGGCATGGTAAAGGAGGCTATTCTGTGAGGTATAGCAGATTATAATATAAGAAATAGTGTCATGTGACAACTTTACTAGAGTGCTTTAACATATTCAACAAAGCAACCTAACTGAAACAAAAAACCTGGACACATTGAAAGATATCATGAAGGGATTTTTTATGTGTTTTTCTTCAGAGCTCACAAACAAACCACTGAATATTGCTTTTTGCACATAATGGAAAGCACTAAGTTGTCCCACTGGTTTCAGTAGAATGAGATGGCTTTTCATGCAGGCACCACTGTTATTATTCTTTATTAATTTGCTTGGAATCCAAACAGACATTTTGCAGACAGACACAGTAAGGTTTTTACCCTGAGGAGCCTAGGAGTGTAATTAACCCTAGCAGCAATTTTAACAGGACATTTTGGGCACTGAAAATTGCATCTTGTTTTTAGAATCAGATGTAGAGGAGAGGTATGGACCAGTTCTGCAAAGCTGTGGCATCTGCCCCAAAAAGCCCAAACTTTTTCCCTCCCCTGTCAGCATCTTTCTTACTCTGTGGTCTGTTGACCCTTTGCATTTGGGCTTTGACATGTGGGAAGGGAGAAGGCCTGGAGTTGTACAGCTGCAGTTAGGCACTCCAAATGTCCCTCTGGGAAATACGCAGGAGTCACCAGTTTATGGTGGGTCTCTTCCCTCCTGGTGTACTCACAGATGATTGCCATGCTCAGCAGAAGATCGGAGAAAGCTGCCTAATGCCACATCTGGACAGCACAACACTTAATTTCTTAAATATTTTCAGTGTTTTTCAGTGAGACCTAGTGGACAATTATTATCATGTATGAGTTATTTTTAATAGTACTACGGTTCTGATTTTTATTTACTCAAGACAAGTTCAGTCCTGGAATAAGCAAGTGCAGCTCCAAGGGAAACCTTAGGGTCAAATATGAAGTAAGGCTCTAAAGATATGCATTTGGCAAGAGGATGGATACTGGAATGTGAGGAGAGGGCATGACAGATCTTTTAAACCCTTTTTTGGGTTTGTTATAATTCTCTTTGTGCCTGTGCTTGTAGTTATATGTCTATGTAAGGATGCACATCTGTTTAAGTGGATGGAGGCTTGAGCCTAGAAAGTACCATGTATGAGTTAATGGCAGTCCACAGGTGATGCACCATTAATATTTTACTTGATTGAAGCAATTTTGAACACTGAACTAGAGAAATTAAGACTTTACTCAATCTAAAACTAGTTTACCTGGCTTTTTTTTTTAATTGAAATTATTCTAATTGAAAATGTAGCATTGCAATCTACATTAAAATTACAATAATCATAATAATGATACCCAGATTTTATGTAGCATTTGTATTTCTTATTAGTGGTAGTTTCCAGCTATGATGATAATGTGTGAAATAATTTCCATGGGCTCATGTGTTTGCTATGAAAATATAAGTTCTACCCATAGTCTTTAGTGAACACTTTGTTATGAAGAATCTTTATAAAAAGATGGCCACTTGGGAAGCAATTACTAATAATTACAGAATCCTTCATCACTGCTTTTGATCTTTTGCATGCATGGATCTAAACCCGTAATATTCACGTTGCTGACAGTACAGCACAGTTCAACAATAGCTTTGATGCCAATAGGAACAAAAGGGCTTTTTAAAAATATTCAATTCAGCAATTACTGTCACAGCTCTACTCCTTAAATGCAACTGTGTGTGTTCTTTACAGTTAATGAATTCATATTACCTTTTAGAATCCACAATACTTTTTCCAGCACTTCTAGTTTTTAGGTGTGAATTGTATCAGCAGTGATATCCATCATCACTAGGTGTTTGCTCTGTGGGCGGGTGGTGCTCTGTGTGCAACGTGCACAATTACTTTTGAACCGTAGACAAGATAATAGTCAGGCCATTTCATGCCTTAGGCAAGGGACATCTGCCAAGCATATATTGTACTCTATCAATAGGTCTTCAATCTTTTGCATCCCATGAAATTAATTTTTCCTGGGGCTATAGATAATTTGTCTTGTCTAATGAAAGTACAGATATTTCACAAACAACTGACAGAATAATTCTGAAAGCTTGTGTTATAGAAAATACTTGTCTTCTTTTTAAATGTGAAAAGCTGATTTGTTCAGTGAGCATAGTTTTATTTTCTTGGGAATTATGAAAATAAAACATAGGCTGTGACAAACACAGATTATTGTGCTAAGGCAAAGGTATTTAGAATAGGTCTGGAATGCAAAGTGTATCCATAAAGTATATGGAATATAGCTCTATATGACTCATGTTGCATGTATCTCATATAAATCATGTAAGGTGAAATACAGGCGACATCCTTTACTCATTTGTAAGCTACAACCCATTGTTTTTTGTCACTTTAGACTGTGCAGCCTCTGGGACAAGGGACTGTTCCACCATTTGGCATCTCAGCAGCATCTCAGCGTGCTCCTGTCTGTGTTAGAGGTGGCTGCTGCCTGGTGCCCAGGTGCTGGCAGGTCTCCAGGCCCATGGGGGAGGGCTGCACTGGGTCATACTGCAGACAGGAGCCCTTGCCCCATGAGGCAGAAGATGTGCGGTGCTGTGTCCTGTGACTGGGAATCACCAAAACCTGGGCTGTGCCTTGTGCATGTGCCATCTAGCAGGGCATCTCTGAATGTGGAGCTGGGTTTGATACCTTCTCTTTCGCAGAAATTCGGTGCTGAGGCCTTCTTCCATCTTTAAGTTCACCTGTACCTGTCAGGCAGATGTCTGGGCAAAATAACAGTCTCTGCCTGGCTGTAAGGCCAAGAAATAGGAGAGAAGCTTGGACTAGGACTGGAAAACTCTACGTAGGTAGGCTACACTGAAGAACTACAAAATCCTGATATGGAGAAGGTGAATAAGGGCTAAACATTGACTGTTTCATCCTAGGCAAGTATAAATGTCCCTCAGATGGACTACTTGGGAGACAGGTTCAAAACTACCAGAAGAAGGTGGTTCTCTGTATAACAGGCAATGAACTCATGTGTGTCCCTGCCAAAGGATGTTATGAATGCAAAAGTTCAAGGAGAGACTGAGCAAGTACTTGAAAGAGAGATTTACAAAGGATCATTAGGCAGGTGAAGCACATGAAGTTTAGAAAATCGGCTCAGTTGAAAAGAGTCAGAAGCTGAGATAGTGTGTGGGGAAATGTTGTAAATGTTCACTCATTTCTTAATTTTCAATGGATATGGCTTATGGCGCTGCTGGAGGCTGGAACTGGGCTAGGCAGACCCTTTGTTTGAACCAAACACATCCTCATGTAAACCACAATGCTGGGGTAGAAGGCAGCAATTGTCATCAACCCTTGAACAAAGGCAGGCATCTCATAATGCCTGTCCTAGAAAAATGACAGTATTGGAAATCAGTTCAAGTCATGCATGTCTGGGGCCTTCAGGAACTGGCCCTGAGATCTGTCTGGCTTGGCAGTTGTTTCTTATCCTTTTAAAGCCTTTAAGTCATTTATTTCCAGAGGATTTTGAATGCCTGCTATGGCAGCTGGAAGTTTGCCACTGTTGTTCTGCATCTGTATCTCTGGGGATTTGCTGGATGTTTTGGTTGAGTCAATTCCACTTTAAATACACTTCAAATTTTAAATGGTGATGCCAGCAGCAGATTCAGTCAGCAACAACATAAACAAATAGTTCTACTTCATCTCTGTGCAGACTCTTGTGCCACAATTCCCAGTATGCTTCAAGAGCATGAAGTGGCTGTGGAGTTTCAATGACCTCGCTTATCTCCTTCTGTCAACTTAAACATGAAAAAACTCCTTAATAAATCATGTAATTACAAGTTGCACAGAGATAAGAGTCTGAAACTTGCAGTATTAGGGTTCTACCTGTAATCTGCTTCCCTTGCAGCCAAAAAATTACGCCTCGTGTGCCCCCTGCTCCCCAACCTTGTCTTTTGCATTCCAACCCTTGATGACTTTACAGAGGACTTGTGGGCTTCCTTCTACATTAATCAGTGCAGGTTTTCAGTCTCAAATGAATCAGCTTTTTATCATGTAGTGTTTCCACTGCTGGGCTAACCACTTTGCTTCTTTTTGGAAATGACTCGGAGAAAAGTTGGGATACTCAAAAGCCTGCCTATAGTCACAACTGAATCAGTTGGTTTAACAAAAGATATTGTATCTTCCTGAACACTTTGTCTTTTTGATATCCTTCACTGGTCTCTTTTATAGCAGAACTATATTGAGAAATGGCCAGTGCAGCAGGAAAGCTATCAATGGTTTATTAAAAAACACTTACATTAACTATTTTGATTGCAATGTAAGTTCCCATTTTTATGAACTTCGCTTCATTTGGAAAGTAATTTTCAGTGACCTTTTCAGGAAAAGATAGATATCTACATTTTGCATTTTCCTTCTTGTACAGAATACCGATAGATAGTCTTGTCTAAGAAAATAACTTCAGATAATAATATATCTGTGAGCAGACACGTCTAGGAGCAAAGTTGTTTACAGATAAGGCAATACCTTCATACTTCTTGTTTTTATTTAATCTGTATCTTTTAGACCTGACCCTCTGTGCTTTGCAGAAGAGAGTTCTAACTTTGCAGGGAGACAAGGCCACATCCTGACTTGATGGTGTAAGTATGGGACCAGGTCCTGCCACAGGACCTGCAGGGCAACACGGAGTCAGTGCAGCCCTGAGTGAGACCCATGGTACAGACCAGCCTGGTGAGAGGCTTCCTGGGCTGTGAAGATCTACGACCTCCTTCGCCTTCTTCATCCTACTAATAGGCTAATATGTGATATCTGACTGCTTTTGCCGTGCTCATTGCCACACTGAGTGCCTATAGGAATTATACTTGCCTTTTTTCCCCCACAAACTCAGCAAAGAGTAGATTAATGGCACTTTCTGTTCCTCCTACTTTTCCTCCTACTCACTCATTTGCTTCGGGCAGCAATAAACTTAGCAATTATGGGAGCAGCAGCAACAGCAGCAGCTGCCAGCTTCCAAACAATGGATTTGGCCAAGAGGAAAGGCGCTCTTTCAAACCTGGACTGCTGCTCAGCCCACAGTCAGAACAAAGTCAGCACCTCCCAGCAGCGGGAAAGGCAAATGTGCTAAAACAAAGGCTTGCAAACACTCTTCCCTTCCTCCCTTGCCAAAGGTAAATACTGAATTGGTTTGCAAACCTGACTGAGGGCGAGGAACTGTTTTCCTTGATGTGTTTTTAAAAGGAGTTTCGCCTTCCTTTGCATGGGACAGCACCTCCAGATGAATCATTTTGAAGCAAAAATGTTGGAAAAAGTTGACAAGAAGTGAGAACAGGAGGATGGAGAGTCACTTGGTGGGGAGCACTACCTTCCCACACAAGGGGCCCTGTATTTTATGTTGCATTGAGGGTATTTCACGTTGCATTGAGGGTATTTCATCCCCAGGCTCAGATTTTAGAGCATCACCCTTGATAACATTTCATTAGCTACAGTGGGGGGAATGCTGCAAGAAGTGACACATTAGGCTAAGCCAAAGCTTTTTAGTTTGCCCATGTGAGTAAATTAGGCACTTCACTGGCTTACATTTTATTATGAGATACAAACTCTTTGAATAGTTATTACCTTTCTCAGGTGAGTCTGTGTCAGAAAGCAACAAAATTGAGGTCTATTATTGCAGGACTTAACAAAGTTTGCTGGATCTCACCATTAGGGGCAAAAAGATCTGCAATGGCCACCCGCCCTTATTCCTTTTTCAAAGCTGGGGAAAACTGAGTTTTCCTTTCACAATAAATTGCATGACAGCTTAGAACCTACCAAGATTTACAAGGGCAGACTCTGGCCTCGGTTGGCTTCAATGCGGCAGCACTTAACATACATCGAAGGACAGAGCACAGTTCACCTTTCAATGAGTCCCCTTCCCTGTCTGTTGACAGGCAGTGCTTCGGATTTAAAATGAAGTTGCAAAGCCAGAGTGGGGACTTTAATGAACATACCTTCTTTTTTTTTTTGTTTCCCTTAATCGGAACCAACACCAATAAATGTCACTCACACTAAAAATTTATGTATTTCTGCCTCCTGGATAGGAACTTGTGGGACCCTTTGCTTTGACAGTCACTTCTGCATCTGAGTCATATTTTGAGTTTCTCAACCAGCAGGTCTGTTCATTTACTAAGGATTTCTCTGAAGGACTAATTTGGGGAGTCCCTGTTGGTACTTATAGAGGTTGCCCTGTGGACTCTATTTCCTTTGTGTCTGCAAAAGTGCTTCAGGACAGATGAGAGGTGTGCCTTCTGCAGTTAAAAAAATAAACAAAATAGTATTGCCAATTGAGAAAGTCAGTGAGGACTTTGACCTTTAGAAAAGCACTGTCAGAAATAAAATAAAGTATCAGGATGTTGTAAGAATTAAGTATATTAATGAGGCTAGTGGGAAGGAATCCAGCATCTTAAATCGAGGGCACCGGAGTCTCTTGTTGATTTCAAATGACACTGAAATGCAAATCGTGAGAGATGTTTCAGGCTATTCTCTTCCCCTCTTCCCACTCCAGGGATCTCTGTGTGCTCAGAGAAGGAGTTAAGTCTCCCAGAGATGCATAGCAACCCAAGGAGCCAAGACAGATGTGAACCCACAGACTCCTGAGTAGCTGAAATCTGCTGTTGAACAATAGGAGGAGAGAAAATCCTAAGGAATCTAATATTTGATGAATGTAAGGCATTGCTTGTTAAGGCAACTGTCTGTAGGCTGGCGGGGGGGAGGGAAGCAGAATAATAATTGGAAAAGGAGTATATCAGGACAGTTTTTCTGTCTTAATATTTCCCTCCTTCTGCCTCTTAGAAGACTTTGAAGGTGGTGCAGTGCCTCTGCTCCATTCCTTGTACAGACAGGGTGAAGGATTTGTTATTTTAAGAGCGTGGACTTTGTCAACCCCTGTCTAACTCCACATTATACATGGCGAGGATCAGCTATCTTTCTCTGTGTTTTTCCAGGCCATGAAACGCAACATTGGCTCATGTATGCTCCCTAGCCATCCTAAGGCTGGTAGCTGATGTTCCAAGAGTACACGAAGAACAAAATAGGATATAAATCCTTTCTTCTAAAACAAATGTAAGAGGTAATCTACTCTCCTGTGGGAAGGGAATTTTCATTTCACCCATGTGTGACAGAAGGTCTGTTAAGTAACCAACATGCTTAGAGCTTTGGAAAAGAGTGTAACATGTTCTCTGTGGACAATTATATTACACTTTGAACACATGAATTACCAGCAGAATAGGAAGGAGAATATATCTGAGGCCAAATGTCTCCATAAAGCATCGTGATAATAAGGAGGCTGATCCTCCGTCTCTCATTTGGACTTTCTGCAGCTGCCCATTCTGCATTGCAATGCTCATTATAACCAGAAAAGTGGTTCTGAATTTTACTTTTAAACCACCAGCGACCGTTTTGCTGTAAAGCGGAGCCGTTTATATTTTCTGAGCCTGTCCTCACAAATATCAGAACAATACGGTGAAGAATAAAAAGAGCAATTGCCATGACTCTTCTTTGAGAGGGGTGAGTATTAACAACCCATTTGCCCCAGGGGCTCAATCGCAGTTGGAACTAAGGGGCTCAGTGGTTGGGTAGTCCTCTGATTTGCACAAGGCTGTCTGGCAAAGACAGAGGCAGAGGCAAGGGCTGAGATCAGGAATTTGTGGCTCTCCAGGCAGACCTCCCTCCACTCTGACCTTGAAAATTCAGAATTCCAAATCCCTCTCCTCATATGCATTATTTAATAAAGAAGAACCTTTTCTTAAATATTCAAGAAGCCAGACACCTTGCATTTCTTCCCTTTATTCTACTGTCTTTGTGATTCTCGCTCAAGAGCTAAGCCTATTTAAGTTTCCTATAATGATGCATATTGTAAAAGTTTATTACAACAGAATTTAATGGCTGGGAAGCAGAAGTCTGCAGGCTGAAACATTATATCAAAGGTAACCTTTTGATAGAAAATTCTGCAGACATGGTAAATTTAATCCGACTCAAGTATTTAACTCTTCACAGTGTATTTCTCATATCTCTGTGAGGTGGGGAGAAAACAGGCTTGATTTCCCTCCTGCCTTGCATAATTATTTATACTTCTGCAAAGTGGATATAAAGTTCTTCGGAATCCCAGTGGCAGGATTTTCCGTGCAATTTCTAGAGAAGCTGAGAAGTGCAGAAAGGATCAAGAAACAGAGAACTGGGGGGTAAGAATCTCCATTCTGTTGCCTTAACACAGGTGTTTAGCATCATTTGAGATGCCCTAAGGAATCTTACCTGGCCTCCAGCTGCCACTCCAGAATTGCATGGATTTCCCACAGATTTTTTGTCACTCATGCCAGGGCTGTGCAGACAATGTGAGATACCCTAGGGAATTTCAGGTGGCACCAAATGCTCGTGTTTAGGCAGTTGACTCAAACTGCAATTAACTGGACAGCCTGATTCTGGGTGACTTCACTGAGATGAGAGAAATTTGAAGTTTGTTATAGGTGGTCTGATTATAGCCTTTAGTTCTTGCTCAGAGGAAAACCAAGTGACTTCCTTCACACAGGCTAACCCATTTAGTAGCACTTCGGGCATCTTTTGGATCTTGCTGAATTAGGTGTGAGCTCAGAGAAGGAGAAGAACACAGGCTCAAGTGAGATCTTCAAAAACCTACTGTAGACTTCCTTGCCTTGCCTTTGCTATTTGCATGGGATACAAGCCCAAGAGTTGGAGAAAGGACTGCCTGGAAATCAGGATTTCTTTCTTTTCTAATCAGCTGCTGGGTGCTTGTGATTAAATCTTTTCATAGCTCTGTACCTCATCATCCTTTTCCAACAGCTGGGGGTTATGACACATACATCCCTTCTCACGAGCTTTGACAGGTTGCGGAAAAGACTGTCTGATTTTGGGAAAAACTGAAGAAGACAGTTTGTTATCTATACTGGATATTTCATGGAAAAACTAGATCCTGTGTGTACTTTCCCAGCTTTGGGATCATGCTGTGGATGCACAATCCTCTCCTCAAGGAAGGAAATGCTACATTCTGTTTCTCTAAGAAACAAATTGTGGGATCTGACTTGATGTAAAACCAGAAAAGAAGCGCTGAAATTCTCTGAGGTATAATTGTTATTGATCTCCATCACATTGTCATAAAGCTTGATCTAGCATATATAATAATCTGACATTTATGTACTGAAGTCCTTGCCCACTTAGAACAAGTATTTAATTTTCTCTGTTGCTTATACTGTGGTTCAGTCCTTTACTACTTATGTCTTCTCCTAATTTCCTAGGAAACCTGTTGTGTTTCCTCTATTACTCAGAAATTCTTCCACCAAGAATTTTCATGACCTATAGTGCACATCCTGAGCTCCAGGTGACAAATCACCTAGAGAGGGAGCCTAAGACTTCCCATGGCCAAGTGAGTGCAAATTATCTAGTCCTAGAGCAATCAGTTCTTCCATCAAAAAGGACATTGACCCCCACCACTGTCAGGAATACTCAGTGTATTTATTTAAAGCCAATCTCAGTTTTCACACAGCATTTGACCTTGGCTCCTTATGACGATGTTTATAATCTTCAATAGGTATGAAATTAACACTATCTTAGGCTGTCTAATATAATTAACAAAAATTGTTCTAGAATTGGGAAGCTATTTTTAGAAATGGAAATACCCTTTTTTAAGGTAATTTGAACCATTTTGCATCATGCCATGAAACTGACATCAATCTCAGTTCAGTGCAGAGAGATTATTCAAAAATCCCCAGGAAAATACTGTTCTTTTCTATAACATTGTCTAGATGTTTCTGGTAATATATTTAGGAGGTGAATTGAAGCAACACTGTAGATTTCATTAGTCCAGCTCCCCAGTGGATTTTTGTTTCTGAGTTTAAGACTCAGAAAAAAAAAATCTGTTTCTGACTAAACAAATTCCCTGTTTAGTCTTTTAAAATCTTTTCAAGTGTAATGTTCTCTGGACTCCTGGTTCTCTTGTGTGTTGGTGGTAGATAGCTTTCACAGCTAATTCTCCTTTAAGTGGAAAGAAGGCCATTTCCAAGCTCAAGGGCAGCTCCTACTTATATGTTTAATTTGGTTGAATGACTTCAATTTCAATGTTAAATTTAATATACTTGTATTAATGTTCTTAATTCCTTCACGTAAGTACGAATCTTGTCCTCATATGGACTTGCCTACATTTGATTCCAGAAAAAGCCTGCACAAAGTCTTGTTCAGACATAGCAGCATGCATCTTTGTAGCATGAAGGTGAAGGAAAGACTGGATCAGGTTAAACAGCAGGAGAGAAAGGGAATGGTAAGGGCATACACCAGTAAAGCACACAACAGCACGTACGTGGTGTGCACGGACACGTGTTCTGGGTTTGCATGGCACCCTACCGCAACTTCCTCAGTGCTGCTCACATCAATAATTGATTCTCAGCATTGTGATAGGGGCTGTGAAGGATATCTGATGATGCTTTCCTAGGGGCTAACTCATTTTTCAAAAAGGTATAAAAAGGTATTACTTTGTTACAGGAACTTCATTATACCAGACGATAGGCAAGGGATTGATAGGCACCTCCTGCAGAGCAGTAATCCTTTGTCTTTAGGATATATAGGCATGCCATTATCATAGCCTCTTGTAACGGGGATGATATTCAGCAAGAGAACAGGGCTCAGCTGAGCTACTGGAAAGCTTCATTTGATGTGCAAATGAAAGCTCCTGTTCAATAGGGTACACATGTCCCAAGTGTGTGTACATGAAACTCCACTTAATTTCTGCCAGAGCCTGCAAATAACACAGTGTATCAGATAAGGACTGGGACCCCTTGAGGGACTGCTTATCTTAATGTCACTAGCAGGAGTAAATTGAGTTTTCAGTCTGGAAAAGCTTTTCATTCAAAGTGAACAGCTTTGACATGTGCTGTAGCCCTGATTAGGGAATAAACTCGTGAACCAAAGGTTGAAAATTATCATACCTAACCAGAATAAGCAGGAAGAAGCTTTCAGGTATATCCTAAATGCCTGTGTCCCTGAAAACAAAGATTTTAGCAAAAAAATCCAAACAAAATATTCCCTGGTAATCTTTTCCTCACAAAGGTACGTTAAAAATATCTTTGCACTTGCCCAGCATTGTGGAGGAAAGAGAAGGAAGTGAGATCTCATCCCACTAAAAGACACACAAATGTCCTGTATGTGTCTATTTCTTGCCAAACTGTGAAACTCAGACAAGCTGTTGCTGTTTTCAAAGAGGCTTTGTACCTGCCAAAGATCTACTCAGAACATCCTAAAATTAAGCCAGGGTGACAGATCATGTCTATACAAAGAGCATAACACTTAAGATGCTATGCCTTGAGCTCCAGTACAACATAAACAGGCCTAAGTGAAGTGGCTTAGTACAATGGGAAGAATCAGATTATGCTATTAGAAGGAACAGCTGTACGTGAAACCAAAATAATTCAGATTACGTAGTCTACTTCTGTTTAAGGCAGAGAAAAGACAAGCAACCTTGATTTTAACAGAACTACTTGGAAAAATAAAGGACTAGTCAGTCTACATAGAAGTGAAGAAATCTGGTCCTACAACATGAAACTAAATAAAACCAATCTTTCTCCCCTGAATACAGGAACTGAAAGAGCCTGCTGTTGAAAACATCTATTTTTCAGTACTCAGAGGCTATGTCAAATCATTGCCTAGTGGCAGGCAGATCAAATTCTAGCTATGTTAAGGAGTACTTGAAAGAGCAGAAACATTTGAAGTGAAATATTTAAAGTTAGATCCAGGAGGGTCAGGACTAATTTGTGAATCATCAAAAGGCCCAAAGGCAACCTGCATATAAGTGCTCAATTTTTGTGCTTTAGTTTGTCATCATCATAAAAATTGATTCTTCCATGCTGTGTGACTAATATTTATAGGCAAGACTTACTGGTGGAATGGGGGTTATAATAAAAGCTTTTGTCTGCCCAGGTAAGATAAGGCTCATGCACAAATTTACCGTGCTCTCACTACTCTGTAGTAACTCTCCACAGAGTCTCTTTACTGGTGGGATGTATTGCACATATAAAAGTACATATCTTGCTTAAGCTTACTGTTGTAGACTCACTTGAGAATCAATCTGCACCTGAGAAAACTATTTCACATCAAAGCATTTTCAGACGTGCCCAGTCTAGGTGCTAAGTTTTGCTTATTGGTGGATTATTTTGGGTTTGCATGGGAGCTACTGGAAAGAGATTTTTGGCCGAAGGTTGCTTATTATAAAGATAAAATTTTGTCAACCACAGAGATACAGAAGATACAGCCTGAAAATTAGAGAATTAGATTTATATAAAAAATGTCCAATGGAATAAAAGGTAAAATGTAATGTAATTTACTAGGATAGTGACAGATAAAAATACAGAAGTAGTAAGGGGTAATAAAAGTGAGACATGGAAGAATTCTGGCCAAAAATGGCTTTTATTTTATGGATGCAATCACCTTACATAAATAAATGTGGCTTCCTAGGCAGGGGTCAGTCTTCATTCATGCCACCATCACAGAGGTGAGGAAATGATTTCCCTGGGGAAGGTACTGCAAATGACAGCAGAAAAAACCCCGTGAAAAATCATTATAAAATGTGCAAGCAGTGCACTATCTGGCATTATGATTTAACCCATTCCTGTACACCTGACAATAAGCCGTGCTGCTTTGAAGTATTCTTGCTCTCTTTTTGATACAAACCATACCAAAAGCCAGCAGGTATGGTGGGCCAAAGGTATTTTCTTTGAGCCGCATCTCATGACTTTGTGGCTCAATATGAGGATTGTACAGAATCTTGGCTGCCATTTATTGCACTAATTTCTTCTTCCTCTTCTATTTTCCCTCCACCCCTGCTGTGAGCACTAGTGGAAGAGGCAGAAAGCAGGGCAGTGCAGAAAGGCCCCACTGTGCTCCGTCTTCTGGAGGACATGTGTTAGCTCTCCAGTGAGTATTCCAGAGCTTGCTGTTTCAAAGTCAGGCTTCTCTGTGGCATGCTGAGTGCTCTTATCCACTACCCAGGACATGCCTTGAGTCAGCTGGAATGCAAAATATGTTTGTTGGGAGTTGCAAGAAGACTGTGTCAACGTTGCAGGGTTTATCATTTAGCTCTCCAGTTAATGTTCTTTTGTAGAAATTCTTCAGTTCTCTTCTACTATGATTTGGTGCTGATTGCTGGGAAAATAATTATTTGAGTGCTGGTGCTCTGTGCTAGGCTGATAGCACACATCACAAGACACAGATTCAAAGCCTCTTAGATGTGACTCTTTTACTGGACTGCCTGAACCACTGGAGGATGAAGGTGCTGTGATTTCATGTTCAGGTTTGAAGAGATTTGCTTTCCTCTCTTACTATTCCTGTCTGCTTATTGCCTGTCCTCATAATTATATATGGCACTTGATTGAGATGGAAGAAGATGAGCAGCCAGACATTGCAGTCTCCCTCAAGCCTTGAGGGCCATTTAAAACTTCACTCACATTTTAAGCCCTCCTGCACTCACTTTACACAGCAAAAATTCACCACAGATGGCATGATGGGAATCTGCTCCCTGACATCTTTATGCTGGTGGGGTGACTCAGGAAAGTACAAAGCCCCTGTGACAGCCATTGTAGATAGTGGAACTTTTGACTACTTGTTGCCTCTCTCAAGGGTGGGATTGTCCCCACCAGTGGCCATGCTCACCGGAGAGGTCTCTTGGATAAGCATTTCCTTGCCTTGCCCCTCCTGTGACACCTTTCTCCTGTGTCCAGAGATACGACCTCCTATGTAGTGGTGCGGGGCTTGGTGAGAAGATGGAGATGCATTTTTTTGGGGGCACAGTTGGGGAGCTGGTCTGCAGAGCTGCCCCTTTAGGGCTGTGTGGTGGTTGGACAGCTGAAAGCTCCACCTTAAATGCTCCTGCCTTAAAAGTGCTGCCGTTAACAATCGCTGCCTTGTGTTAAGGTTATGTCTGTGCTCTCATAAGCATTATGGCCTCTCTACCCCAGTTTTAAAAGGTGCTGAATATGGTCACGTAACCAATTCATTCTCACAAGTCATGGGATATGTTTTCTCACACTTTTCCAGCCTGTGTTTGCACCTGTCAGAAGATCTGAATTGTGATACGGAATTTGGGAAAATGCTATTTGCAGAGCAGAAGTTCTTTACCCAGCACTGGAATATTTTGCTTGACTGAGGCAGTCTTTGATCTTTTGTTCTAGGGCTTTAAGAGTTGTACATCCAGTCTCCAGCAGATTGGTAGCCAGAGCCTTTTGTAGGAAATCTCCTTTAAAAGCCAAGTCACTTTGGGTACCTCAAGGTCTGAAGATTTCTCATTTATAAATTCCATTATTTTCTGGGAAGTGGATTCACATTTTAATCTGCATTTGAGCATCCACCTTGCAAATCCATTTAAGTAGCTTGAATTATTTGGCAAAGAACTAGAACCCCAAAATGTGGGTTAGCTTTTCCAAGGAAGATTTTTCACTCATGCAAATTTGGGTTTCAAATACTGCCAGCAGAAGAGCAGAACAAAGAAGAAGGAACTCAACCACCTAAACAGGGATTTCTCATTACACCTGGTTGGCTTTGTTTTTCAGATTGTGAATGAACCACCGAATGAACGCACAGAAACACTTCCACACTTGTAGTCTATAATGAATATACCGTAATTCATTTAGAAAAATGAAAATACTGGAGGGCCCCAGGCAGCCAATTAAAAATTTTTCTTAGGTTCAGATAATGCTTCAAGATCTATTTTTATACCTGCTGACAAATTAAGTCTATACTTTTTTTCTTCCTGAATATACTTCTTGCACAGTTAAGCACACAGTAACTTTCCATTGCTTTGCTCTGATGTTTTACTGTTTCATAAGTTAAAATACTGCAATTCACAAAGAAATGGACCAACAAGACAGGTATCCAGGTAGGTGCATTATTCTTCTGCAGTCAGATGCCTCATGAATCACTGCCCTTGTGACAATTTTAATTAACTTAATATATTTCCCATCAGGAATTTAAAACAAACAGCCATCTCAGAGGGAGTTACTGACTTTATGCACCTCTCACAAACAGCAATATGCATATGGGAGAAGGAAGAGTTTAGAGAAACTGCTTTAAGAAGCCTTGTGTCTCTAGAGCTGCCTCTTTCACATCTCCCTTTCTACCTCCAGCTCCTGCTTATGCAGCATTACTAATTTACCTTGACAATTGACTCTCGTCATGTTTCCAGCAACAAAATCTGTAGTGACACAGTGACTTAGCGTTTCTGTGTTTGCAGGGAGAGCAAAGGGAATTGCGCCGTGTGCTGCTGCCTGACCCTCATTATGTATTGCATCTGTTCTGGCTGGGTGCTGCAAGAAGTGCTAATTCCTCTCTTGCCGTCTGCCTGAAATTGTCGTAGTCCTTCAAACCACAGATGCATTTTGTGTTGTTCCGTACAATTTACACATTTAATTAGGACTCTGAGGATCTTTTGGGTTGCATATTCTGACTGTAAGGTAGAAGGTAATATAGGAGGGTGTGCAGCCTCTCACCTGCCCTGTGGGTGTCTGGGTGCCAAGTACTTCTGATGTCTCTTGGGTGGGAGGGAGGCTCTGGGTCTGTGCTGTGCACACCATGGGGTCCTGCTCAGGGAGGGGCACAGAGAGACAGTGTGTGCTGGAGTCCTGCAGCATGTCAAGTCCATGTCACCTGGCAGCTCAGCAACACCATCAGTCCTGTCCTGCCACCTTTGCACTTTCTAAAATAAACTCAGGGACAGGAACCTGGCCTTTTATCTCTGCTCTGGGAGATTGTCCCAGGGCTTAGGCTCAAGGAAAGGGTGAGAGAAGGAGGAGGAGAAATCCCTCTGCTTCAAAAATTCAGCTTTAATTACTGCCTGTACCCTGCATGGCTTCTACTCCCATGGCTGGCATGGGCTTCAAACAAGGGCTATGGGTGTAGCCTCCAAAGTTAAATCTACATCTCCAGTAAATGGGAAGCCCTGGTGAGAGTAGCTCCCATGCTGATGGCAGTGGAGGGGTATATGAGCAAGCAGCCCATCCATCCATCCATCCATCCATCCATCCATCCATCCATCCACTCTTGCTGTCACCATCACTACCTTTGGGAACTCACTGCTTTTAGCTCAGCCTTTCAGTGAAGGCACCATGGAGAAACAGCCAGCAGCAAGCAGAGAGTATTTTTATTTTACATCATCTCAGGAGAATCTCCTTCAGCACTGGACACCACTGCAGGGCCAGGTTGTCAGCAGTTTGATGGGACACAGACATGGCACAGGGAGGCCTGATCTGCCTTAGTCTGTCCCAGGAGAAATCCCATTTATCTTCTCTATAGCCTGCTCTGATACACAGGGTCTGACCTTACGTGGCACCTGCTTATCTTGGCAGCTGCCACCAGTGTGGGAGTGCCCCGAGGCCACAGCACCTGGGCAAGGGGTGGGGGAAAGGTAATGCTGCAGAAAGTGACTGTAAACCTTCATGTGGACACTCTCTCTGACTGGGGAAATCCCTGAGCTACAAACTCTTGTTACAGGATAAGGCTATGTTTTCTGCACAAATACCTCAGTATGTTTTGTCTGGAGTCATACTAGTCTGTCAGCATTCTCCTTTGGCCCATCTCATGGGGTCCTGGGCTGGATGATCTTCTCATCCTGACTCGGCCAGGGACAGCAATCTGCTCTGCACCTGGCATTTCCCAGCAAAGCAAGTAATAACTAATGGGCTCAATGCTGACATTAAATTTTTCAGAAGGTATTTAAAAAAAATAATTATGTTTGTTTGTAATTACATACATATATATATAAAATACAATTTTGTTTGCTTCTTTGGAAGCTTCTTTGGAAATAAAGCTATGAAAGCAACTGCCTGGACTTTACATAGGGACCTCTGAGAGAATGAATTTGTAGGCTACAAATCTGTAGATGGGTTTTTATTGCTTTTATCAGTTAGGTTACAAATAAAAGCTTTGACATGGGTAAATGCAGTCATGCATGTGTAAAATTAGTGAGAAAATTCTCAAAAATCCAATTATTGAAAAATGCAGTACATCACGTGTATAGCTGAGTTGCTACAGTACACATTATATTAAACATAGTGAATTACCTAATTTTGAAAAGATCAACAGACACCTGTGGTTGTCTGGGTTTTTCCTGATGGGGAATGAGTGGGAGGCATCAGAGTGTGCTCCTCTGAAGGATACAAGGGCGAGAGGTGTCCTCCATGGGGAGTGGCTCCCTGCCACCAGGACTGTGTTATTTACTGTCACAGGAACCACTGGGCATGGAGAGAGGCATGGATAACCCTCTGTAGGACATGGCGGCATGGGCACCACCCGGCACAGCCCTGCAGAGCTGCTGCCATTGCCCCTGCCAAGTTGTCCAGCTGAACACCAGGAGGCTTTTCCTCCTTTCCTCTGGGAATAATTAAGATTTGTCCTAAAGCGGGTCTGGTGAGGAAGTGGGTTTGCCACAGGTCATTTGGAAATATTTGCTAATGACCTCCTCGGTTCCAGTGCTGAATGCTAATTTACACTATGAATTTCACTCGATGTGCTTCCTGCCAGAAATGCTGACTCAAGATGCCATGAGGTGAAGCCATTGGAGCTAGCAGAGATATTTAGTAAATCTGCTAAAGGCTGCACTAATCAGGAAAGAAAGGGATAAAAATTCTGATTAGAAGTGACATCATTTTACTTAATGTAATTTTTAAAATGCTTTTAAGCATGGCATCACACTGAAGCTTCATATGCTTCAGTTATGCAGTATCTGCATGTTAAAGCTAAGCTGTTAAAAAAACCTTGCATATAATATCCAGATCTAATCTTACCCTGCCAGCCAGCAAGTTTCCAGGAAAAGGAGTGGGGATCTGTAATTTAATAGCATTCAGTATAATGTGCAATTGATGCCAAGAGAAGAAAATGTAGAATTAGCTGTACTAACTTTGAAGGGCCTGAAACAAAGGGGGAATATGCATGAATAGCTGGAGATTCCTCAGATAATAGTAATGTCATAAATTTAGAATATTATAACATACTTTGTAAAGCAAAGTAATTTCATATTCCAAGAAGAGAGCAAATATAAAGAGCTTTCCTAAAGCGTGCTGTAGATTAATGAATTTCAAACAGGAACATCAAAGTAAATCTAACAATAACACTGCCACAAATAAAAAATATGATGGGAAGCAGTTAAAATATAAAGACAAAGGGCCAATTTTTTCTCTCATTATCCTGGTGTAAATCCAGTGTAACTTCGTAAATCTCCTCTGCGACGCTGGGTCTAGAGATGGGAGTGACAAAGAACAGAATTTGATTCATGCTTACATTAAAAGAATATAGAGCTATGAAGGAAAAAGCCTGAGGGTTTTTAGGAGATGAGAGATCTTGAAAGCAGGGAGAGGAATGCTCTGGAGGAAATGCTTGGAAAGGCAGAGCTGTCTTTTGCTACAGTGTGGTGTTATCCCAGCTGTAGGATCCCCATCCACATCCCAGTGAATGCTGATATGCAAAGCACAGGAGGAGTTGCTCCAGAAACCCAGCAGGTCAAAAGGGACCTGAAGAGACAGACGACTTGTGTGGGGCTTAAAAACATATGGAGCTGGGGGAGAATGGAAAGCACCCTTATGAACATGGCATTGCTCCCAGAGAAGGAAGAGGAGAGACCCCCAAGACAGCTGTCCCCTGGGTCATCTCTGTGTGTGCTGCCAGTGCCAGCGTGCACAGCTGGAGGTGGAGGGGGCTCGGGCTGGCTGTGGTGCAAAGCCCTGTGGGGCAGTCATGATGCACAGCCCCTCTGACAGGGGCAGCCCCATGGGTGACGGAACTGCAGCCCGTCGGGAGCGAGTGCAGAGACCTCCCCAGGCTGGGACTTAGACGCCAAGGGAAGCAGACAGGGGAGGTTGCCTGATCCATAGTGACCAAGGCACCTTCTGTTTCCAGTGTCAACCACTTTGAACCAGCTGCAGCTTTGCCCTGAGGTGGCTGAGCAAATGTATGATCTCCCTCTGCTACAGGGCTGATTTGAGGGTAATCACTGGGTCATATGCCACCACTGCTGCCCCCAAGACTCCTACCTCTCCCCAGGCAGTGGAAAGGAAATGAAGGAGGTAGCTTTTGCATCCCCAGTCACTGGTAACGCGTGAGACACCTGAACATTTCAGCTGAAATGAATAAATATGCACATGCATCCACTTACTGGGGTGACTTAGCAAATGCATTCGCACAGTAAGATACTGAAGCCTGCACACAATGAACATAACTAAATATTTTTGCTGGAAGCTGTTCAGTTGTTACCATCAGGGAAAGCACGGTTAAGGTTGACATGTCCTCTCCCTTCTGTTAGCTTTATTCTCCCTTCTAGTGCCTCTGCCGTAACAAGCACGTATACACATAGATGAAAAAGAAGGCTGGGTAATGATGGGACTTGGCATGACATGCTATTTGGGTTCTGCAGCAACCTACTGAAGTGCCACTTGCCAGGTTGCTATTCAGCCTGAAGAGATCAGGCAGTCAGTGTATCACATAGCAAAGGATTGCTAAAAAATAGAGAGGACTTGTGTCAAACTTGGAGGAAGTATTGATTGAAGCCAGAAGCGGAGTTAGTGCTTCCTTCAGTGTTTCTAATCTGCCTAAATGACCCGCACAAAGAAGCCAGCTGCACACTTCTTACGTTTGCTCTTACCTGTAAGTGAAGAGCAGGCAGCAAAAAAAAAATCAAAGGGATGTCAGATGTGCTGTGAAACTGGGTCACTGCACAGCAAATAGAATTTTATGTGAAAATATAAAGAAAATGATGGGTAAAAACATGAAATACATGAAGCTAATGAGAACAGCTCACAAAGCAAAGCCTTTGGAGCAGCAGTTGCCCAGTTTACCAAAAGAACTGAACATTTGAGAAATCAGTTTCCAGGAAATAAATCAAAACCTGTGACACTGGTAGGATATCTGGCTACAGCAGTGGACTCTTCATGCAGGAGCATTGTTTTCATCATACGGGCTATGGTCAGGGAGCAAATAAGCAGGATTCGGCACCTGCTTGAATTTCCTCGGATTTCCTCATTTTCAGCTGTTCTAGCCAGTCTTGCAAACGTGAAGAAAACTGAATTTAGTCCTTTTTCTGGGGAGAGCTGCAGAAGCTTGTGTCCATTAAGGCAAAGGGAAAGGACCCTGTGAGGCCTTGGGAGAAATCCCATTACAAAGGCAGTGGGGAATTTTAAAACATCCGTTTTAAAAGTTCTGGTAATATCCAGTGTAGCACTTTATCGGACAAAGAGCTCCTTGTTAAAAGCTGTCAGCTGCTCCAGGGGACTGGGAGGAAGAAATATGGCAGATCTGGAGCAGGCAGATTTCCCTGGTACACAGTGGGAGGTTTGGGGATGCTGCATGCACTCCATGATATGAATGGACAGTTGCAGGTCAAGAAGTTCTTTGGGATTTGACTGAGGAATGTCAGATGGAAAACTGGGGAAATTAATTTTAAATGGAAAACCGTGAAAACTTATTTTTTCTCCCTCTTATTTCGAGATCATGGCATTTAAGTTCAGGAGTAACTCCAGGATATTTCTTCCAAGTGGGTGGGAACACTGCATGCCAAATTTCAGCAGTAATGGGGTGGATGAGTTTGGAACACACCTGCACATTCCTCTTCTTTAGACCAGTGCCAGAGGACTTCTAGAGTAGGATGTAGTGTTGGGCTAGAGGGTGGCGAGGGTGGTAAAACTAAGAATCTGTATGACCTAAAGCGGTAGTAGTCCCCAGCAGGTGGGCAGTGGAAGAAGAGGTGGTGTGTATCGGGTGTCTTCACCACAAAACTAGGTCTCTATGCACATCCAAACAGAACAAAACATATTTTCAGCTGCCATTCCAAGCTAAAGCCATCGAGGTAGAAACACACTGGTGTTACTTGGTAAATCATAAGCTTCCTTCTTGGAGGAAATAGAGCGTTAAATAGAAAAGCTAAGTGAACTCTGATGAACCAAATGGCCTAGGCTTGTTCCATCATTTTTTATTAATTGCACCAGGTGGCTCATTTTGTGTCTCTGAGAGCAGATCTGAATGCTCTGCTCTTTCTCTGAATTGTCACTTGGGCTCTGATTACTGGAAGCCTAAAGTGATGGTGACAAACTATCCTCCCCACGTGTTCTCTGGTAGAGAGGTTTAGAAGAAGAAGGACCATCACAGGGATACGGAATATGCAGAAGCCACCAGAATGATGTACGAATGGGGGCTCGAGGGGACACGGGGTTTGCTGCCCCTCAGGAGCAGAGTGAGGCTGTTGGGGTGAAAACCAGCTCCTCTGATAAACCACTGTGCCAGAAATTGCTGCTGGCTTTTTTGGTATTGCTTCCTCCTGAGGGCAAGATGGCTTTCGGATAGATTCTTACCCAGACATGGGGGTAAGTGAGTAGGGGACAGACAGCAAATGCCCTTCTGCAGCAAGCCTGAGCTCAGAACTCCCCTTGTCTTTATTTTAAAAGAGGCTTTTTGGCATCAGTTGTAGGTGAACAAGTTCTTCTTCAGCCTTCAGCTTCTTTGTTGCACTCACCTCAGATGCCACTGAGCCGCCACAGCGATGACAGTTTGTCCTTTAGATGGAGGATGTCAGTTGCCAGTGCAGAGTATTGATTTCTGCTGATTGCTAATGAGCAGGTGGAACTGTAACTTTGCGTGGAGAAACTGAGCTGATTCAGGCAATTGGAAGTGTTACTCAGGCCGGTGGAAATTTCCTAGCTAGCTGTGAGCTTCTTTGGTACAGACAATTCCCTAGGGAAAATGTCTCACCCTCTCTTTGCCTTGGCCTCTGAAGCAGGTGTTTGTGAGACTGGTACCTCACCCTAGCCTAGGGCAGGGAATTCAAAGGAGGGGATCAGCCCTCACATTAGAATATGAAACTACGTGACATATTCATATTTTTAAAGCAACTGCTTCTGATCTGTTGCAAGTTCATCTGCTTTCAGAGAGGTATTTGCATGGATAATGTAGTGCACCACCAAGGGTAGGCAAGCAGACACCTCCCATTCAGCCTGATTTTCATGGATATTGTATCTGCACCAACAGTTAGCTTTAAATCCCAACTCCTGATCTGTGGGGAGTAATTTCTGACTGGTCTTGAAAATACCTCTTCACCCTTTGCTGGAATAGAACTCAACTGTACCAAAAAAAAAAAAAAAAAGAAAAAAAGAAAAAAAAAGGAGAAAAAGAAAAGACTGCTTAATGCAAGATGCAAGCAGGACAAGAAATCCCTCTATATGAGTTCTAAGCAATGTATCCTCTGTCATCCCTTGAGATTTATTCAGCTAAAGTCTGATATTTTGATGTATCTCCTCTGTGCTTTGATATATTTTTCTCCCTGTCAGCAATTCACATCTTAAGCAATACAGATTCTTTGCAATTAACCAGCATTTTGAAGTCAGTTTCCCCCCTCCTTCCCTCTCTGCAGTCTTCATCTGGTATTATTCCTGCAAAGTCAGTGGCAACTGGAAAACTAATCCTGTTAACCTCACTGTAGGATTTCTGAATTAACTTTCTAAAAAGGAGAAGAATCTTACTTCTTACTGCATGTTGAGACTTCAGAATTACCCCCTTCCCTTGAGCCATACTGCTTTCATATCCCACAGACAGATGCCATATAAAACTTAACACAGGTATTCATGTTAACAGTGTTAGTCAAAAATCATATTAGGATGTCAGTATGTTCATGTGGGATAAGACTAGTGCTCCAGCTGATCAGGATCCACCTTCACCTGCTCTAAAAGAACTTTTAAATTGATTATCTGTGCAACCTGATCTAGTGGGAGGTGTCCTTGCCCATGGCAATGGGGCTTGGGACCAGATGATCTCTAAGGGCCCTTCCAACCTCTTAATTTTCTATGATTCTATGATAACCATCAAATTTTTCTCCTCTTCAACCTGATAACAAAAATGAAGGGCGATCTGGCACCAAACTGATTTTTCAGTTCTCTTCTGAAGGGGTGGACAGCTTAAAAATGTGTCCTCTGTTTAGTCTAGGGATTTTTCCACATAGCTATTTTCTTCTGTGTCTTGTGTGGAAAAAAATTAAGTTACACAAGAAAGCTTGTTTGGATTAATTTAGAAATCATATCTATTTTTTATAAAGGACCTTTTTTCAGCTCATTTTGTGGCTTGGTTTACTAAGTTTTAAAGAGGTAAGATGACTTTGCCAAGAGCACACAGGGCCCTAATGTGTCAGCTTTGATGAGCTCTCTGGTCCTGGTGGGTGTAGAGGTGTTATGGATGCTTCAGGCTGTGAAAGAGCAGCTGAGCTGCCTCTCTGTGCTGAGAAGGCAGGGTTGCCTGTAGAAAAACTCTGTCTCAACATGCTGCAGCCTTCTCCATTGTTTTATCCAAAGGTGAGAAATATTTATAAGTCACATGGCTCATAACATGGCAGATACATAGCCAAGGGATGTGTGACCTCGTGCTGGTGAGGAGTCCTTGCAGCAGGCACGTTGTTGCTGGACTGATACCTCTGTGTCTGCAGCCTCGTATCTGTGGCAGGAGCAAAGGAATGCAAGGTGGCTTGTAAATAAATTACATCATTTGGATGGTATGAAAGCTGGCTGAAAATGTTTTGTATTCCTTTCCTGGAGGCTCCTAGATGTGCAGGATAGCTGTGCAGGGGCCCAGTTGTTGTTGTAGTTGTTGCTGCAGGGCCTTAAGTATGCTGATAACATATGTTAAGTTCGACTTACAAGGAGATGCACCAAAGGGGTTGGCAGTGTGAAACTGTAATTAAGCCTCCACAGAGTTTGGGCTTTTGGGGCATGTAAGTTAACACAGGGAAAACCTGGTTAGACTTTAAGGGAAAAATACCTACGGTGAACAAAGAAAAGCTTGTAGTTCGTTCATCAGAAGCCTCTGCATTGTGGAGCTTCTTAAGTTTATTTATGTGTTTTGAAATCAAGAGTTTACCAGGTGAGATGGGTTTCTCAGGCAGTGACAGCATTCAGCATTCATGGAGAAGACGGCTTTGCTCTTGAACATCTTCCGTACCTAAATGCCATTAATCTCTTACATGAAGGACAAGGGGAACCTGGATCACCAAATCCAGCCCTCCAACATCACAAGCAGCCATATGATGTGGTGGCACTGGCACCAGTGGAACCTGTTCTCTTACCATCCCTCCAGCACTCCTCGGCGGCATTGGTTCCTCAGCATGGCACAGGAGGAGAAAGCACCCACCATGCAGAGAGCTTTCTGGGACAGGACAGCTGCCCATTGGAACCCAGATGCATCCCTGCTGCCCTCTCCAGCCCACCTACCCTGCCAGATAGTGCAGGAGTCTGGGGCAGAGCCCTGGAGCATGGTAACCAGTCACAGCTGGAGGAGGAAAAGAGTTTAAACTGCTGAATCACACCAAGTGCTCCAATTTATGTGCAAGGGAGATGTGGGGAAAGAGCTTGCTCTTGCCATCAGATATGCCATCTGCCCTTAATAACCTATGATCAACTCATTTTTCATCCTTTTCTGTATGTAGCATGGCACTGGGAAACTATCACAGATCTGATGTTAATACACAGATAGTCAGCAAGCTAGTAAATCACAGATTCAGATGGCTCTGAGCCTGCCTTGCTGTTTGGCAGAGATAAATTAGGGCATGAGAGTGATACAAAACAATATTTTAACATTATTAAAACCTGATCCCACATTTCAGAAGTTATTCTACCAATTACAATTCCGATAGAAGGTGGAAGTCTGTTTTCCATTCTTTGTATAGAATATGCATACATCATGAGTAATTGACACTGCTGGCAGTTTTTCTATTAATAAAGCTACTGTATATCAATAGAAGTGATTAATAGCTGCTTTGCCCTCAAATTACATTAGATCATTCAGTGCAGGGCATATAGATCCTTCCCCTGTATCTCCAGGAAAGCAAAACAGCCTGGTCTCTTTAAAGAGGACGCAGCAGTTCAGGGGGCTGCAGCCTGTGGGGCTGCTGGGCACCTGAACCTTCAGAAGAGGTTGCAGCAGATCTTGTGTCTGCAGCTCTGTCATCAGTGTCTTTGCAAACTTCCCTGCGAAGTTTTCTGGGAAAACTTTGTGTCTTTGTGGCCCCCAAATCTTGTGGGTACAGTGGGAGAATGAGCTTGTAGAGAAGCTTATTGGAGTTTGAGTTGAACTTTTTAAGAAAAATCACAGGTACATGACTGGTTCAGTCAAAGTCCCCTGCACAGCCCTTTGCAAACTGCTTTGCCCAGCGGGTTTTGTGACAAAGGTCACAAAAGGAAACTCTTTTCATGACCATTTTTTGCACTGATGATGTATGCTTTAGTAAAGAAATCTTCCTGGAGATCTTTGGTTTCTTTCAATAGCAACCATGCTAAATGTTGATATTTTGGCCATTCAGAAAGGGTTCCTCACTGCAAGTAATTCAGCATTCAAGCCAGCACAAAACCAGTGTATCTTCAAAGTCTCACAAACACAGCTAAAATTCCGAACACATGGCCAAGACCCAGATAAACATCAGGTAAGAACCATTCATAGTCTTTATTGGATTTAGGCTTTGAGCTGGCCTTCTGTGCGACATGAGCTGCCTGAAGAGTCTATGGGAATTCAAAGGATGCAACTGCATATCTGTATTAAATTGTTTTCTTATCAGGATGCCAGTACAAAAGCTACCATATCTCAACATACTGAATTCTTTACTTTCCTGATTCTCAGAGCATTTGCTCTGAAAAGGGCTTGATTGTTCCAGCAGAGTTGGTGGAAGGCATTGTGGTCTAATCCCACTGGATGAAGGGACTTGCTACTTCCTTGACTAAGAAGCAAGGGGGCCTAGTAGTGAAAGAGCTTTCATGAGCTTTTGGATGACGTGGGGATGAATTAGCTTTTGCCTTTCGTAGCATACACCTTGTCACGCAGTTGTGAAGAGAACTGCATATGTAAAAGAACCACTAGTTTGAAAGATAAAGCTCTTCTGAGCAGGAGCCAGGGGCACTGGCAGAGTCACTTTCACAGCAGTACTGTCCTGCCTTCTCATCTCCATGGCCCGTCAGCCAGAAAGAAAAGCTGGCCCCAGGCACAGCATGTGTTTACTTCTGTACCTGCTCATGGCATTGAGGTACCTTGTTTTGTTCCCTGAGGACCATGATATTCTGATGCACCCCAGGGCATTGCCGTGGTGGGAAGAGCATGTGAAGACCTGGCTAGAGTGTGAGAGGTGGCTTGGGACCTACGGTACCTTGTTATTTAATCCACACCCCAGGTAACCATTATAAACCCTGAGCTGTGTTCTCAGTCTGGCAAGCATCAGGCCCTTTTTACTGCAGCACTGGATTTCAAAGCATTTAAAAATACCTAAGCATAAACTCATGACCTCTGAGAGGTTTTTTTTAATCTTACTACATTGCAGTTTTGGGAGTTGGCCCAAAAATCTCTCCAAGGCAAGACCAGAATAGCATCCTTATGAACACATGTGAATTGGAAGGGATTATAAGGATTAATGAATGCTCATAGCTCTCCTTTGGTAGACACTGACTTGCAAACCTGAACCAAACCACAGTTTTTAAAGTGAGTAAGTCTGAAAACTTAATGTTACCTTCCAAACAGCGTCCCCTCCAGTGCTGTTGTTCATTAATTGATAATCTCCTGTAAAGCTTTATGCTTGGGAACACTTCTCTGTGAGAGCCCAAACCACAGTCCTTCCTAGTTTTAATAGCAGCTGTGCCATTGATGTCAGCTGGCTTTGGGTCAGGCCCTAAATGCATATAATATTGAATTATGTGGCAACTCTGTATTTTCCATTGAACTCGGCAACAACAAAGCAGCCTCCCACTGCGTATTGGAGAAAAGTGGGCTCCACAGAAAAGTAAGTGAGGAAAAGCCTCACAACAGTATTTGTGTAATTGTTGGCCACCACTGCTGCTACTTTCATTATAGGAAATGTTCCCTTAAAATTGCTATGCTGCTGGTGTCGCCCATTCTCCGGTCACTGCCTGACAATATTAATAAGGCAGTGACAAAGTTGTGTCAGAAAGTTCAGCTCTGAGTTTATTTACCCTTGAGGGCAGATACAATCTCGGGAGGAGCTTTGAATCCTATTATGGCAAACCGTGGCTGCAGTGGCAGGCTGATGAGATAGAGAAGCCCACACTTCCTTGTCTGGAAGCATTATTAATAATGTTTCTGAGGATTGTTCAGTTATTTTCTAGTTTTTCCTCAAATGTAAGGCCACCTGGTGTATGTATTTAATATAAATACTCTGCTTGGGATGTCCTTCACAGTGTCTAAGAGGGTTTACTGTAATTGATTGGAAGGGGTTACTTACTTCTATCTCTGGACCCAAACAAAGCCTGTGACTCCAAGGTTCACAGGCCAGGAGTGCAGCAGATTTGCTACCTAAGGTCACCCCAACATGTGGCAGGGAATGCTGACTCTGCTCCAGTTTTGATGTGAGTGGAAGCTGCTTGCATCAAACTGAAACAATGGATGCTGGGACCTTGGTGGGGCCCATTGCTGAACAATGATGCTTTTGACAAACTGGCAGCAAGGCAGTTGTTTCCAGCGACAGCAGCCCCCACAAAACTGGATAATGAGATTTTTTTCCATGCAGTCCCCACAAAAAAAGAGATGTGTTTGCTCAGGAAACAAAGATGCCTAGCAAGACTTAAGTCTATAAATGAGACCGTGTCTCCCCTTCTCATATTTACAACATGGCTAGCCCTGTCATCTTTGATAAGAACACCAAAAGGACTGTTTGCTTAGAAAACAAACCCTCATTATTCAGGAAATTACCATTGAAATTTATTTTATTAAATCTCTTCTGTTTGGCTGCCCATGGTGTGGGAGCACTGAAATGTGTACAAAGCAGAAAGACCGCTGAAGTCTAAATCAGACTTTAATAAGGGAATGTCATGTTTCATTTAAAAGATTCTCCTCACCTTCCTTTTTGTGCCATCAAGTGAAAATAAAAGTAGGGCTATAACTACATCACTGCCTCCATCCCACATTAACTGTGAGATCTCTCACATTTCTTTCCACACCTTTTCTACTCCTCCCTAGCTTTGCTGCTTGCTTCACAGGCTGTCAGGATCCCGGCACTCTCTCAAATAAGCAGATGACTAGCTGTGGTCCTTGTTCATTATGGGGTGACAAACTCAAGGAACAAATACCTACAACATGGAAAGTTTCGTGCCTCAGGGTGTCAGCCTGACGTGGTTGGGTGGAAAATGAGGTAGCCTGAGCTTCACCACTCTCTCTGGAGTGTGAAATTGGACAGAGACTGACTCTGATAGGTGCTTACTGTCTTTGGGATCTTATTGGTGCTCTCAGATCCACCCTGTCACATTGCTGCATTATGCTCTTACAAACTACTCTCAAGTCTTGCTTCTCCTTAGAGTGCTTGACAAACATTTTGGCCCAAATCCTTCTTTTTATTACCGCTCAGCCTTTCCTTTTTTTCATTCTTGTATCCTACAGCCTTTCTTCCTGACTCTTCATGTTTTGCTTCTTGTCAGTTTTTCCACGTATGTTCTTTCCCATACTTCTTAATTCCTTTTTGCTTTATATCTTCCTTGGGATCAAACCGGTTGATCCCCAAAGATTTATAGGTCATTCATTTCCTTGGCCTTCCCTGGATTCCAAATTTCCAGTTTTGGTCCCAACCAAACTTTATGGAAGCCCCATATGGCTCCCAGGGCTTCAGAGGGGCTCCGTGCACCCATTGGCATGACTTTGGGTAACGGGGACCCAAGACTATAGTTTCTTCAGGCAGGGATTCTTTGTCTCTAAATTCTTGTGCCTGCTAAATCCCTGGACCCCAGACTAAATGGTGTTGTGTGGTTTCACTGGTGATACTTAGGACCTCTAGAGTAGGTTTATTTTTTGAGAAAGCTTCGTTTTGGAGCTGTGAAAAGCAGAGCAGTGGGGACAACCAGTGGCTCAGAACTTCAACTCTGTCCCTACCCCTCTCTTGTTCATGGATTGCAATTATATTTGGTCTTCAGGAAGCTGTACAGTCATTACTAGAATTAAACACTGATCCTGAAGTTAGTAACAGTGTATGTTTATGTGGCAATAATATAATTGTAAAACTGAAATGAAATTCCTGTGTCACTGAGTTTAGTCTTCTCTTACCACAGGTCATCACATCATACACAATTTTACCTAAAAGGTAGATGTTTTCTTTTGAGATAGCAGATTGCCTTCTTAAATTGGGAAATTACATCACTGAGAATGTTGAATTCATGCCAGGATTTTGCCTTTTGAATATGAAGCTGTGGTTGTAAAGGATCTCTCATCCCAGAGACATCACTGCTACCTACCTCAGAGAGTGGTGGGCCCACCTTCTTTGCCTCAGCTGGCTCATTCTTGGCACCTCTGGTTGGCAGCATAAGCTTTCATAGACTTGCATTGCTAGACATCCTAGGTATGTCATGCAGCTGGAAGCTAACCTGGACAGGAAAAAAAAAACCAAAGAAAAAGAAGAATATTATCTGACTTGATGAGCCCCACCATGCAGCAATATGAATTCTAGAACACAGCTGGAAAGAAGAGCCGGGAGAGTTCCAGAATACCTCTTCTGAGCAGTCTGGATTTATGCCAGGTTAAAGTGACTCTTTGCTGCAGTCATAAAATTGCTTCTTTTGCTCTCCTTCATAAGAGACAAGAATGAACCAGCTGCACTTCACCATGCTTTATTTGATGAAACCTTTTTCAAGCTTTTAATAAAAGTATGCAGCATTGTTCTGAGAAAAAAGAAGCACAGTTTAATGGGAAAAATAAAGGCTCAGCACTTGATAGTTAAAGTGACGGCTATTGGTGTGGGCAGGCGCTCACGGGATGCAGCACATTCGTCTTTGGCCCAGGCAGCAGATAGGAGTGCAGAGGTTTTGTGACACAACTGGTTGTTCTCTGAAGTTCTCTGATTATAAAGATCTCTTCATCCAGAATAGCTGGAAAATACATCACTGTAACAAGAAGCCATATTCAGCTTAAACTGCTTTAAGCTAGTACACTTAGCAATTTGCCATGCTCCAGTTTTTAATAAACATGTATCAGAAATATTTCATGGTAATTTTTGATCAGATACATGCAAACACTCAGTAGCAGCATTCAATGGAAATTTCAGAAGCTTTACCACCACAGCCTCTCAGTGGGTCTGAATTCATCTGTAGGCAGACTGATCAAAAGTAAACTGCTATTGGCATCTAAATATAAAAGATTCAGTTTGTAACTGATCACAGTCCTTTGTAAAGCCAGATGAATAGGAATTATTTTAAAGGCTTTAAACAACTTTTTATTTATTATCTTGTTTATTAATATTATCTGTGGCAAGATGCTCAAGCAAAGCACAGGATTAATCTGACCAATTTATCACTTACTGCTATGATGTTAAGTTATAGTACGTGGAAGTCCGTGGATGTGCCAAGCAACATATTATTTAGTGAATATAAACTCCATTATTAGTCTCCTGGCGTGCACAGCCAAAGGGCTGATCTTCAGGAAACAGTATAAACCAGCAAAGACCGCTGCTTCATCAGCACGAAGTATACAGCAGCTAATGCAGCTTCGTAATAATAGACCATCCAAACAATCCTTGAAATGGAATAATCTCATTAAGGACTGACATCTGTTATGATTATTTGTAC
>WEIT01000534.1:1838-24457 GCA_013389985.1 Dryoscopus gambensis
GTGAATTCAAGATAAATGTCAACTGCATTGTGTAGGGTTTCATCCTCAAAAACAGCATTTGCCCTGACTATTAATCCATATTGTGCTATAATAGAGCGTAACCACTAAGTGAATCCACTTTTATCTTACAGTTCATCTAGGACAAAGACAGAATCTACTCATTTAAAAGTAGTGGGAGGCCTTTGACATATTTCTGGATACTTTATACATAAGACTGTAATCAGAAATTTCACCAAGACAGTACTCACATTTATTTCTTGCTAGAGGCAAAAGGAGGCACAAGTGTCTGGAGACAGGAATATTTCCTCTCCTCACTTTCATAAACATTTCAGGGCACCAAATGCTTGAACACATTCCACCCTGCGAAGTGTGGAAAGTAAGGTATCCAGTCCTATTGGGTATTTATTTATTTATTTATTTATTTATTCAAGGAATCTTCAGGGGAAAAAAAATTTAAAAGCTGGGATATTTTAGGGTTTGACATGACAATGCTGAGCAAATAAATAATTATACCTTTTCAAAACCAGGCTGAGTTTAAAGTTTCACAGAGGGCACTGTATTAACATTAAATTTTGGAACAAAATTATCTACCTAAATCTCAGCTTGTTAAATTCTCTTTATAAATGCCCTCAGATGAATATGCAATTAATGCAAATACCCATCTTAATGCAGGATAAACTGTCAAGTGGAGCTGCAACATACTCTAAAGGATGACAATGCAAAAAAAAAGGCAACTCTTACATGTGTAAATTAGGATCAGAGGAATCTTAATTATCATAGAAACATTTTTTATTATTTATTTTCATTTTAAGAAATAGCACTGATTAGGTAAAACTTGAAAGCAAGCACAATATTTAACCAGAATTTAGAATTAAATGAAGATCCCAGTGCAAATTTCTGAGATGAGTGAATTCCAGAACAGAAGTAGAGGAAGAACAGCCAGATGAAGACAAAATCCCTTCTAGTAAGACCAGGAATATTTTTATTTGTGTTTTCTCTACTGTGGTAGAATGAAGATTATCAGCTGCTTGTCCTTACCTGTAGAACTACAGAAGAAAGAGAAATAGCAACTCAACTAGGACAAGGTTTATTACATGACACATAGAAGACAATAAAATTGCAGAAGAAGAATGTGACATCTGCTCTGACTGAGTCATGTTAGAGGTGATACCCTTTCCCCAAAGAACAAGTCTCTCTCTGCACTTACCTATAACATTATCCTGTTTATCAAAGAATAATTAGATTGGAATATGGGATATGATCTAGTCCAACCTCTCTCCCTTTTCAAAGTGCCAAGAAAACTGACAGAGAAAATTTTACAGATAAAATAATCACTGCATATAAAATAATAATAACAATAATAATAATAGTAGTACAGTATAAATATTCTTCTTATTATATTACATTCACCAAAAATTCTACTCAGAATTATAAAATGTACTGGATTTCTCTTGATTTTTTTTTTTAATAAAATGTCCATTTTACTCAGCAGAAATTTGGTTTTGATTTTGTTTTTACCTAGATGATGTCAAGATAATTTTGTTTAAATAATAAGTTGTATCTTTTTTATATTATGGAGCTATCATATAATGTATCATTTCTGATTGGAGATTATATGCTTAGTTTTTACTTTCTTTTATCAGTAGAAATGTGGATGAAATTTAATCTGAGATGCTGACAAAATTCATTACCTTTAACTCTTTGTACTCTCCCTCTTACCTTGAAATATGATCTTGGAAAGATTTTAGCTTCCTCATCCTGTTCCTCCCCCTGGACTACCAGGATAGTGGTCTCACTCATGAAAAAGTGTAAGCACAGATGTGCAATGCAGAGCCCTTCGGCAGTGAGGTTTAAACACCTGATGCATCCAGTCAGAGCCACCAGGTCCCAGTTACTTGGGGGATCCCAAGTAACCTCTAAGAAGTCTTGTACAGCCCCAGGAGGCTCTTCCCATGCATCCCATAACACGGCCCCTACTCTTCTCGGTCCCAAAGGTGACCTAGGGAGCTGTTTTTGATGACTCGCTACGAGCTGCAGAACAGGGTCCTGTGATTGGCCTGGGGAAAGCAAGGGCAGCCTATTTTTTCAGAGCAGACTATTTTACTTTGCAAGTAATTAAAGATCAGGCTTTTATCATGTAATGGAACAATTTTCCCATTTTGCTGTGTGATATTGTCATCAGAATTTTTTTTAAAAAATCTTACTCTGTAAGTCATTTGACCTCCTAGTGCAGTGACTTCTTAAAAGATCAGGAGCATCTCCCAAACAAATAATAGAATGACTCTCATGCAAATAAAACCTTACAAAATATTTTCTTTAACTCCCTAGCATTAGCAATCATTAAGTAAACAAGTACTTAAATATTTACTCTGAAGGTGTTGCTGAATATCATAAGTCTTTGGCAATTGTGCTATAAATATTTGGACTCTGAGTGCTGCTTGCAAGTTTCTGAGAAGGAAATTGTAAAAAGTATTACCTTTTACAGAAAAAGCTATTTGAACTTCACTCCTCAGAATACATGCAATAAAGTCTTGTGATATTTTGATTTGTTGATTTACAATGTTGGTGTCTTGGGGTGACTGTATGATACTGTATTCCCTATCATCTGCCCTACGCCAGACATAAATCTTGTGCCTTTCTGTGTCTTTAAGATGGGTCCAAGAGAAAGGGAGAAAAAAAAACCTAAGCGGTTTTGTGATCAAGGACACAGATATACACTCTCCTGCATTCCTGTGGTGGTGGCGGAGTGGAGGAAAGCACCTTCCTGCTTTTCCCATCTTTTGTCTCTTTTTCTGGGGAGAGAGACAGAGAGTTAAACTCCTTTGCTTCCCTGGGACTTTGGTTTCTTCTTCTCTTCTGGACTGTTCAGCAACACCAGAACATCACTCGGAGGTCCCACACCATGGCCCAGAGGGGCCAATGCTGAACCCCAGCTTCAGAGAGGAGAAAGCCACACCCACAAAGGACTCTGAAATCTACCCGGGTTCTCTCCACAGAGAGAGGTTTTATTATTTAGCATTATTTCCTTTTTTTTTCCCCCCTGTGCCTGCTTGCACTCTGCTTGTTAAATAAATAACTTTTTTTCACTTTCATCTGAGGAATTTCTTCCTGAACCTGTGGGGGAGGGGTGGCTGTAACCGGCCTTCTATCAGAGGATGTTCATTTAGGGCGTTCCTCCAAATTTGTCTCAAACCAGGACAGTTGGACAGAAAAATGTGCATAAACTGATAGAAAATATTTTGAGCAGAAAATTCTGAGGCCTCACTCATTCCATAAAATATTTTGAAGTAGCTCTTTGCAGATGGAGCCACTTTTAGGTCTGATTTAATGGAAAAATAACGATGTTGCCAACATGAAGTTGATGTAAATAACCTACTGTTCATACAATAAACCCCAAGTAAACTCACCTAACTCCATACATCTAGATAATTTGGGTGCTAAATAAGCATATTTGAGGAACAGATTTTTTCCTCAAGTAGTAATTTAGGAAAATTTTTGTCATACAGTCTTTACTCAAGAAACTTCAGCTCATGACTGCAGTGTGAAGCACACCTATGACAACCTTAGTGTGATTGGTTGGCAATTATATTGGAAATGCTATCCAGGAGAGACAAATTGATTATTGATTTAGCTGATCTGGTTGGTTTGTTTTGCAGCAGTTGAATTTAGAATATTGTTTGAAATATTTCTAAATCTTGATTTACTCTATGGATTTTACCATGCTGCCTATAAACAGGACTTAGATTTGGCACAGTTAAACTATAAAAGTGCAGGAAGATTCAGATCTCTTGTTTACAAAAAATTCTTCAAAATCCTGAATGGAAATTATGAGGATGGAAAAAGATGGTCATGTTAGTGTGCAGTGGTTTTAAAAAACAGCTGAGAATTAAACTGCAAATAAACTGCTCTGCTTTTGTCCGCCCTGTTCCAGCGAGAGAGGGACAGACGCAGAGACTACAGGTTGAGATAATCTACTGAAAACAAACAGCAATGGAATGAGAAATCCACAGCAACAGGAGAAATATTAGTAACAAAAATATACAAAAGAGAATGGGGTTTACACACAGAAGGTGTTCACACCTCAACTCATTTCCACACGGCCACCATGGACAAGATGGTGCACGCTCTCCTCAGCTGGTGTTTCCTGTCCCTGAGCCTGAGCCAACAAAAACAAGGCAGAATTATCCACATTGTATCACCTGTTTTTCAGACCGCTGGGCTCAACTGTGGTCAGCAGTACTCAGCTCAGCTCTCTCCACTCAGCTCGGGCTCGGCTCTTGTCTGCTTGACTCGGGCTCAGCTGGGCTTGGCTCTCCTCCACCACTCAGTGCCCATGACTGCTCACTGCCAGTGCCGTGGCACATATGCACTTCCCTGGGCACAGCTGTGTTCGGCACTTGGAGCTGTGCTCTTCCCAAGAGACAGGAAGGGATGGGGAGCAGCAGCAGAGGGACAAAGTCCACGGTGTTGGTCCTGGCAACTTCCCCAAGAGAGAAACAGACTGGAATGGTGCTGCTTCCAGGATGCATTCACTTTTTAACTTCCCTCAAAGCCATGTCCCCGCAGTGATGAAATGCTTGGCGTAGAATAGCGACCTAGCCACACCCACAACATCTTTAGGCTCCTCCCTCCTGAGCACCTGAAAGCAAAACTAGGACATAGTGTGATTTGGCTTTAATAGGTGTTGCAGACTTAAATAATTAGGTTTAATACAATCACATTTTGCAGGTGTCAAATCTTCTCTAAAGGAAAGGTAGACAAAGTTAATTTATCTTATAATGCTGGTTACTTCTAGTCAGAACATTTGAAAAGGATTAATTTTCAACAAATCCCTGTAGACATATGTTTGTTTCAAATCCTTTTAATAATAAATTTGTATTATTTATGTGGAATAATATTCAGAATGTACTCCTCAGACCTGATTTTCAATTCAGTTGTAATTGCAGTAAGCTGCAGAATGTAAGAAAATTATATAACTTAACTGTGATCATGTCAAGAACTGATTTATAAGCACTAAAAAGTTCTACATAACACAAATGATAAAATTAAATATGAATATCAAGGTTTTATACTATGAAGTCCCTAATTTCACAGGCTTATCAGTGTAACAGTTATATTTAATCTACATAGGTTTCTTAGTGAGAAGTCAACTCCAAGCAAAATACCGACAAAAGGATGAAACACTGCCTAATACTCACAGTTAAAATTCCTACGCAATTAGAATGCAAAAAAAAAAACGCTGTATGCTTTTTTTTATTTTATTTTTTTCGCCATCATGTCAGAGGTTACAAAAAGGTCATTAACCTTTTTTCACAGAGTTTGGACTACTTCAGTGCTCTTCTGATCTGAGAATCTTGAAACAAATGATCTTTTGTACTTGCACCCTAGCATTTGTTATGCTCATTTATTAAGGACTGTTCATTATAAGGGAAAAAGGAAAAAACCAAGCCAGATGTTTCAATCCGAGGTCAACAAAAGTTAATCAACTGGACAGTTTACAAAAAACTGTATCAATTTCTACTATGTTGTCTAGCATGAGGCCTCCAAATTGGAGAAGTTAAAGCAATCTAAGGACACATAGGATAGTTTTGCAGTGCATGAGTCCAAATTTTAACATAAAGATTTAGCTTTCTTCACACTGTATGGAAAATGATTTTGATTATTTATGTCTTGCAGCTAAGCTTCTACATTTTAAATATTCATGTTTAAAATTTGATTTCAGCAAAACTATTTTTAGGTAATATGTTAGGGTAATTTGAATTTTAAATTCATTTTATTTTTACCAATTTTATGGAAGTGTAATAGGCTGGTCCATGTCATATGTAACACAACTGTGTTATCTTGGTCACTTAAAGAACTGTGCAAGAATGAGGACTGACATATCCATAGCTACTGATAAGATATTTACAGGTGGGACCAATCTCATAAGAATGAGTTTGAAGGGGGTTCTGATTAAATGTGAAGGGATTTCAGTTTTTTAAAAGCTACCATTTTATTTTATTTCTCACAGAAACTGTTATCACTGTTTTCTCTCCTCCCCACCAATAAGCATCTGCATTAGTCAGCTTTGCAGTCTCCTGTACTGACTCACTACCTGAAAGCTTCCCAAGGCAATTACTTGCTTATATATCACAACTGATACTTCCAAGAAGTTTGACATTTCATCTACATTAAAATCACTACAGTAAGCACGTCTCTGACAAAGATAAAAGGTTTCATCTTACTAGTGCAACAATATTATACCATTTTGGCAAATCAGATATGGGCTATTGTTAAAAGAGCTGTTTTCCATAGCACATCTTATGATCTGTGGACAAAGTCAGGTATAAACGGATGTGAGTGAATTACAGTAAGAGGAGCTACATAATCTAAAACCATCACCTCTTTAGAAATCTATTTTCTGACCCTTTCAGTCATAATTTTTATGTACAAAAAGAAGTCTGAGACACAAATATGAGTCGGAATCATGGAATCACAGAATGATTTGGGGTGGAGGGGACCTTAGAGATTATCTAGTTCCAACTCTCCTGCCATAGGCAGGGACACCTTCCAATAGACCAGGCTGCTTAAAGCCCCATCCAACATGGTCTTGAACACTTACAGGGATGGGGCATTGACAATGTCTCGGAGCAACTTGTGCCAGTGCCTGACCAACCCCACAGTAAATAATTTCTGCCTAATATCTAATCTAAACCTACTCTTTCTCCATTTGAAGTTATTATATCTTGTCTGTCACTATAGTTCCTTGTAATATATTCCTCTCTAAATGTCTCATGGCCAACCACTTTCAGGTACTAGAAAACTTTTGTAAGGTCTCCCCAGAGCCTTCCTTTTCCAGGCTGAAAAGCCTGAACTCACTCAGCCTGTCTTTGTATGGGAGATGCTCTGGGTATGGGAGCTCTCTGATTATTTACATGGCTTCCTCTGGACTCTCCCCAATAGGCCTTCTCATGCTCAGGACCCCAGAGCTGGATGCAGCACTCCGGCTGGGGTCTCAGTAGACCTGAGTAGAAGTGGAGAATCACCTCCCTCAACTCACTGCCCACTTCTGTGGGTTTTCCGTGCTGCAAGTGCACATTTCCAGGAGATGGTGAACGTTTCTTGCCCACTGGCATCCCTGGTTTTTCTCCCCAGGGCTGCTCTCAATCCATTCTCTGCTCACCATATATTTTTTGGGGATTTCCCTGACACAGGTGCAAAACCTTGCACTTGGACGTGCTGAACTCCCTGAGATTTGCATGAGCCCACCTGTCAAGCTTGTCAAAGTCCCTCTGAATGGCATCCCTTCTCCACAGCGTGTCAGCTGCACCACATAGCTTAGTGTCACCATCAAACTTGTTGAGGATACACTCAGTCCCATGGTCCATGTTGCTGAAAACGATGTTAAACAGCATCAGACCCAATACCAACCCCTGAGGGATGCCGCTTTTCACTGGTCTCCACCCAGACATCAAGCCATTGACCACGCTTCCTTTGGAGTGTGACGATTCAGCCCATTCCTTACCCACTGAGTGGTCCATCTGTCAAATCAATGTCTCTGCAGTTTACAGACAAGGATTTTGTGTGTCAAATACTTTGACTTGGGAATCTTTTTGAATCTGCCAAAAGCCAGTCTTAACCAGTGTTATTCCAGTGTTACACAAACGGATTTTTCTACTTTCAGTGTCATTACCATAACTGGTTAACAGGAAACCTCTGGCCGTAAATTGAAATAATTTGGACCAGGTGGCATTTTGGTTGATTTGTTTTTGTTTGTGGGGGAGTGGTGGTGATGTTTTTTTGTTTTGGGGTGGTTTTTTTTAATGTCAGAAGAACATCTGTTCACACAATTTTAGCTGTACAGCATCCCATCCATTCCCCAGCAGTGACATGAATTTCCAACAGGTAAATAAATTTATCTTGGGAAAATGAAGTGTTCTTTTGGAAGAACATAGGCAGCTATAAGTGGTCAAGATTCAAATTGAGTCCCCCGAATTTTTCAGTTACAAGCACACCCTCTTGTCAGTTGTGAACAAAACCAGTACTTCAAACATTCTGATACCTAAATATACTATTTTATGAAAACCATTGCTGGTTTATGGAATAAATAGATTTTCTGAGGGAAATTACAAAAGGAAGAACTTATGATATCATCACACAGGGGCTTGTTTAGATTGGTAGGGCAGCTGTGAAATTCACAATGGAAGGGAAGAAGCTGACATGGAAAAAATGTTGAGAATGCAGGAGTAAATGAAGACAGAAGCAACAATTTTAGAATGAGCAGACACTTGTTCTGCAGAGGAGACAGGTCAGAAGAATTAGAAACTAAAAAACCATAATATAAAAGAGAGGAGGATTTTGACAACACAATGTAGGACTGGTTACACAGCGAAGGGAAAATGGGCTAAGGAACCAGAATAGGGAGCATTACATGCTGGTGAGCAGAGGAGAAAAAAATGAAACCTATTAGAAGGCAGATAAAGAAAAGTTTAAAAGTAGCAATTAATTTTTACCCATTTTTGTCTTCAGAGTGAAGGAAAAGAGTTGTAGATGTAACTCTGTTGCATTTTTGCAGTTCATAATATGAACATAATACTTTCAGATAACAGCAAGCTACCTGCTACCTACCAACAAGTGGTTTTTATCCATTCATCATTAGGTAAATAAACCATGGGAGAAGAAACAGACAGACTCATAGGAAGAAAAAGTATTCTGGAGAAGGACACCGTTGAACTAAGTTTAACTCAACATACTTCTTTTTTTTAGTGTTTTTCAAGTAGAAAAATGAGTAGAATAATTTATATTAAATTCACCTTGTCTGAGCAAAATAAACTTGCATCAGCAGTGTAGTTAATACATAGAGTAGAATTATTTCATTTGGGTAAAGGACTCTCATCTAAGAAATACTGGGGTGAGAAAAATGGCTAAATTGCAGAAACAAGGGTTACGAATTAAAAGGTCTGACAGATGATTCTGGTAGTCATCCGTGTAAGCAGATGTCTCCACTATATACAGTAAACTTAAAGAAGAGTCCTTAACTTTGGACAGTGGCTGTGTTATGGAATCTGCTACGGCTGCTGAGAGACCCATTGGGATAACAGCTACTTCAAATCTGGACACCTGTGCTGGAGCAGGCACTGCACTGCTTTTTGTGTGTCTACTGGTTTTGACTTTGTAGGCTCATGAAGAGAGGGAAGGAAAGGACAGATTTTTTAGGTAGTCAGGTACACAGATTCTGTTTAAATCAGTTCTTAACATCTTCTAAAGGTGATCTTCTGAGCAAACTAATACTAACTACCCTGTTGTTGGAGGGAATGATAGATAAAATGAGGTTATCAGGTGTCAAAATGACAATGGAACTATGGCAAGGTTCCCTTTTTATTGGCTATAATGAGCATGCACTACAGTGGGACAAGGTAGGAGAGCAGGAGATTGGACGAGAGGGAATACAAGTAGGACTACTGTGAGTACAAGTTTCACGTTCAGATAATCTCCATGATCTGAGTAATAATTTGCAGCTGAATTTTTGTGTTACAGTCTAAGTTATGTTTGTTCTAGGTATGTGACACAGATTTGTCCCCATAGTTTCTGTGGCCTTTTAAAATATGACTGCACTAGGGGATTTACTGTGAGTTTTGGCACCAGCTATTTTTTTCCTCTTTCCTTTTGTTGTTAATTACAGAAAGTCAGGCAATGAAATCTGAAAATTATCCTTTCTGTAATTTGACTGCAAGTTGGGGGGTTTTTTTGGTTTTTGGGGGGGTTTTTTGTCAGCTTCATGTTTGCCTCTAGCTGTGACAAACTGAGATGCTGCTTCTGTTTTACTGCTGGCTTCCACTCCCTTTGATTCTGTGAAGTTTTTCAGCATGATGGTGGGTTTTAGATTTCGGATTTTTCAAGGATTGTTATAACCAGAACCAACCCCTTAACTACATGAGAAATAGCTCTGTTTGTTTGTGACTCTATTCCTTTGAATTTGCATTGATATAAATAATTTTGTTTTGTACACTTATGTTTTTTGGAAAGTAGATAGTGGATGTTAATCTTTATCCCATAAAAAGCCTGTATTTGGAAAATATAACAAGCAAACAAGAAAACAAACAAAATCACAGGTCACAAATTTTGTACCCAGATTAGAATTCAAGACTTCTGTTACTGTAAGGCTGTCAAAACTCTGGCTTTGATTTTAAATTATGCTTGGATCTGAAGTTACAAATCAGTTTCACTGAACTTTTTGACATCTGTCTTCCTCTTGAATGTAGTGTAAGGCTAAACAAAATTTTATTTTAATACACTTAAGGAATCTTTCATCTAAGGCAGCAAAAGGGTACATGTAAGGAAATTCAAACAACCTAATCTTTCTCATATACTGTATGTTTTCACTTTACATTTCAGAGTCATGAAAGGCTTTTAACAAAGGCTTGTGTTTATGAAAGTAATATGTTCACGGGATGTAGACGCACACAAAAAGACTGTTTCTCACAATGTGCTCAAGTAACCCATCAGTGGCAGTCACGTGTTGGTATTAAAAGTCAGATAAACATCTGTAAGTGAGAAAATAGAGTGCTACTAGCTTCATATTCCAAGACTACTAATATCTATATTGGCTGATGTACTCTTAATACATTTAGGTGGCATATTGCAGTCTATCAAGTTGCCCAGCCCTACAGCTTATCATTTTGAGCTCATCGCATTAATCTTTCAATTTTAATATTACTTATAATACTTCTTTTAATTAATTGTAGAGATATTTTTGCACACATATATGCACTAAATTTTCAGAATTACTAATGACATTATATTACATTACATTACAACCAATGTCTATTAGTTTGATTAATTTGCTGAGGTTTCACATTAGCGCATTATGACTATTTTATTTAGACGTTAACACACATAAAAAATGAACAGTATTCCCTTCTATGACACAAATTCCTCTTCTACTTATTTTGCAATAAGATAATTGGTTGATATAATTAATAAAAAATTGACATTTGTGCATATGTGAGCTTACTACATGACAAATGAAAAAGAGCTTGCTTTGGAATTTTACAATGCACTTATACCATTGAAACAGAACTGAACTGGTACCCAGAAGTGGAATCATAATACTTAAGAAATGAAATATGATTAATCATCCAGTTAATTCAAGCAGAGATAAATGGCAATTACTGTAGTTCAGGGTATATTTTCAAAGCTGGGAAGAGGTTTAGCCTCCAGGTTCCCAGTGATTTTAATGGGAGTTGCATAGCGCAATCCCTCTACATCGCTTTGAAAGATTGCCTCTCGGTCTAATGCGTTGCCATTAAAACTATCAAGAAAAACTCACGGGACATGAAAGCTGCTCCATCTTTTTGACACATTTCTCTATGGAAAAAGCAAGAACTGGCAGGGGAGAAAACCCACCACCTCCAACAAGAAAAACCCTTTTAATTCAAATGTTCTTGCTTTCCCAAAATGAAAGATTCATGCTTAATTTTACTGCATACTATGCAATTTTTTTAATGCCTGTCTCATTATTTGGGGTTATACTAATTGCATCCAGTTTGTGGATTTTCTGATGAGATTTTCTTAATATAGATGAGTCCCAGCTGTATTCAAAATGTGTGGTGAATCATGGGAAACTTCTTTACTGAGACAGAATGCCAGTTATATTAAAAACTTTCAGCAGATAATTCCATCAAAAACCACAGTTACAGATAGAAAACTGCCAAGACATCTTGCAGCTTTGAGATTTGATGAAGTTCCTAGGACTTCAGCTCTTCTCCTAACAAGCCTTAAATCACTTGCTCCCTCCTCAGGAACTATTAGGTCCCGATATCTTGAGACGGTTTCTCTATTACCTTCCTATTTTCAAAACCAGTGTTAAAAACCACTGTAAATCTAAATTCTGAGGTTCCTCAAAGTTCCCCCCTGCCTGCAAATAATGACATTGTTATCAAAGAGAAAAGTCATATGCATAGAATTATTCACAAGCATTTTTCTGATTAAATGAACTATTTTTAGTTTCAAAATTTAAAAAAAAATGCAGTGTCAGATCCCAGTATGTTCTATTTAGGGTTTTGTGGTGCTCGTGCTTTTAAACCATCTACATGACAATAAAGATGTCAGCCAGTTTTGTGGAGCTGCCAGCTGGAATGAGATAACAATGTGCACAACAAATGACAACTGTATTAGAGAATGCAATGTAGTTGTATATGGGATTAAAGAAGAGTGTCCACATCTTGCGGTTCTGATAAATGTTGACAGCAGCTCAGATGGAATAAAACTGGAAGGACAAGCATTAATTTGACTCTCCTGCCTTCTCGTGATAACACTGTTCATCAGAGATGGACTAAGCAGAACAGATTACACAGTAGTGTGATTTAAGGGTGACTCTCTGAAGGGAACCTTGTAATGCTTTATCTTCAAAGAATTCCCCATCCTACTATATTCTTGCAAGATGTCAGTTTACCCCACAATTAAAATGCTTAATTCTTGCATGTGTCTGGGAAGTGGGAGGGTGTGAAATGATACAAGAAACAAACAGAATTCAAGCACCTAAAATGTTAGAAATAATCTGGAAAAAATGTACCAGAATGACTAAAGCAACGTTCATTCCTCCCTCCCTAGGCTTGTTATTCCACTAAATAATGATAATAATAATGACAACAATAATAAAATCAAACTTGTAAAAGAAAACCAGTCACTGGACAACCTTAGGAGCTGATGGCAGAGGCCTCATCAGCTACTATAAGTCATTTCCCAGAAGCTATTTAACCTGTCAGGAGATCAGAGAGACCTGGGTTCTCAGCTGGCTACCTGAGGAGCCCATCTGCTTGTAGCACTGAAAAATGTATTAAAGATAAGCATCTATCACACGTGTCTTACTCATTTCCAGCTGGTAAGGAAATGCCTGTGAAGATATTAGAAAAATACTGAGCAATCATTCCATACAGAACTGTAGTAAAAATTGAAAATACTCATGAATTTGCCACTAAGATAGACAATTTGCAAAATTGCTAGTCTAATTTTGGTAAGGACTTAAAATACCTGCTTGTTTGGGGGTAATGAATTGGTTCTCTGGAATAATAAATAATTTTGTGGAAAGGGTATATTTGAATATGCATGAAGAATGTACATTATCTAAGCATCATCTCGAACACTAAATAGTATAATGAGTACTTGTGTTACATGAACAGTTTCCATTCTCAATACTGAAGAATAATTTGAATCACTAAGTGATTATTAGGAATATGAAAGCCTTGAAGACTTTGCATAGTTCAGAAGAACAATTCACTGTTTAGGAAGGTGTAATGTTGAGTAAAGATGTAGCTGTAGGAAAAGTACTTCTGATGTATATTCATGAAGAGCACAACTCACACTGCCAAACTCTGCCAAACTCTTTTGAACTCTTATTTACCTTTTGGACATTTCCCTATTTTCTCAACTTTTGTAAGCTGAGCCTAAGATCTGTGGCTGTACATAAAATAATTTATATTTAATTTAATTTTACTAAACCAAATGTGTGTCTTTTCAGTCATGTACATCTTTTCCTTTAGGTTAAAGGTGTAGTTTGAGAACTGAAAACAGGGACATGGGCAAGGCAGGGATGTTTAATGCATTCTTTGCCTCTGTCTTCAACAGAGATGATGAACCAAAGGGGTCTAAGTACCTTGAGCTGGGGGACCGTGACTGTGAGAATGATGAACTCCTAGTAGACCCTGATATGATGTGGCATCTGCTGCTCCAAACGGTTGCCTGCCAATCTGTGGGGTCTCATGGGACTCATCCAAAAATCCCCAAAGATTTAGCTGATGTCATCGCAAAATCTCTCTTGATTTTTGAGTGGTCTTGGGAATCCAGAAAGGTCCCAGCTCCCAGCTGACTGGAAGCTGGTGAACATTGTCATGATTTCCAAGAAGGGCAAGAGGGATCCCAGAAACTACAGTCCTGTCATTCTCACTTCAGTGCCTTGTTAATGTTATGCAGAAAATTATTTTCAGAGATACTGAAAAATATCTGAAAGACAATGCAGTCATTGGTCACAGCCAGCATGGCTTCATGAGAGGAAAGCCCTGCTTTACTTTTATGACAACGTTACACTTTGATCAAGGAAAGCCAGTGGATGTAATATTTTTGGACTTCAGTAAAGCTTTTAATACTGTCTCCCACGGTATCCTTTTGGAAAAACTGTCCAGCAGATAGTTGGATAAACACATCATGGGATGGGTGAGCAACTGGCTCTCGGGTCAGGCATGAAGGGTTACAGTGAATGGAGTGACATCAGGCTGGGGACCTGTCACCAGTGGGGTTCCACAGGGCTCCATCCTCAGCCCTGTGCTCTTCAACCTCTTCATAAATGACTTGAACTCAGAAGTGGAAGGGATACTAAGCATGTTTGCAAATACAAAACTGGGAGGAGCTGTTGACTCCCTCAAAGGCAGGGTGACCCTGCAGATAGACCTTGGCAAATTGGAGGAGTGGGCAATCACCAATCATATGAATTTCAGCAAGGGAAAGTGCCAGATTCTGCACTTGGGATGGGGCAATCCTGGATGTACAAACAGAGTGGGGAACAAAGAGGCTAGAGAGCAGTGTCTTGGACAGTGACCACAGAACTAAATGCAATGGCACTCATTTGGCAGAGGAAAAGAACAGTAAAGTAGAGTAATGAAAAGGAACAATAAAATTTTGTTTGAAACTTTTGGAAACATGTTAAAATTTTTGTTTTGATCTTGACCATAAAACTCATGTCCCATGAGAATGGATTTGGACTTCAAATAGTGTGTTGACCCTTATAGGAACAATGAGTTCAGAGACAGAGATGGACCAAAAGTACATTTCTGACCAAAAGTTTGTAAGTGTATTTTCTTGAACATCAGAAAATTTTAAAAATTTACAGCTTAGAATTTCAGTCTCATTTTCAATTGAATTTGGTAATACATCTCTGACTGGTGACTTTAGTAAGTGAAAATATGAAAAATAACATAAGATTTACAAGTAGAGTGTAAACTCATTTCTTCTTTTACTCAGACTCTTGGAAATGTTGAAAGCAAAACACATCTGTCATGAAAGAGAAATGAGGCTGAATAACTTTATGAGATTAACTCCATCAAGGTCACCTAAGATGAATGATCCACAGGCCTGTTGACAAATTGCTGATAAATTAAGGTGGGGTGCATCAGGGCAAAGACATGAGCTTATGTCTTTCCTAAGTGTCTACTACTGGTCATTATGAGAGCCAGGATACTGTGCCAGAGGAATATTTCATATGATTCCATAGAGTAGCTTTCCTGTAAAAAGTGTACAGAAGTAAAATACACGAAGATTTGTGACTAATAATAAAGAGTATAATTCTTAAAACCTCCATGAGAAAAGGACCAGACCTAAACTTCACCTGCTCAGATCTGCTGCACTCTCCTCTGAGATTTTCAGAGCCATATTTTGAAGAAAATGTAACTGGAATACCAGATATAAAAGATTTCCCTGAATCTACATGTCTCTGTATAACAAATACATTTGTAGATTTATAGGTGTCACCTTAGAGTCTCTGACCTACAGACCCTGAGAAAATGCAACCATTTTCTTTTTTGCACAGCATGTTTGTTACTTTAGTTTTGATCTGAAATTCAGCCAAATGAATCACTAAGTAGAAGAGACAGAGCAATGGATCTGATGAACTGAAATGTGACTAAGGCACAAACATGTTTTTAATTGCTTAACTTGTATTTCTCTAATGTCTATCTCTGTAGGTGATTGTGTGACAAGTTTCCCCTGCACGCTTTTATTTTGAATCAGGTATGTGGTGTAATCCTACCAATGCATTGAGCCATTATATCACAAGCAACGGGTTTGATCATCTCACACTACACTCCCATCCTGCCCAAATTTCAATCAATTTTTCATCATGGGACTGGAATTCACTAGGCATCTCTCTCCACCAAAAATTTGCAATACCGCTATTTTTTAATTTCTTTATCAAAAGCACTTCATGCAAATGATAAGCAACTGAACGGTCATTAAAAAAAAATAGAAATTTAGAAGGCTAAAGACTCTCTCAGTGTCTTCCTCTTGAAATAACAAGAGTTGAAAAGTTTAGCTCATGTACTAAAGGAAATGAAGGTGACTTCCAGTGATTTCCAGCTTATCCCTGCTGTCATTTGATAAAGTTTGTATCAATACAGCAAATATGGTGGAGTGAATGACACCACTACTCCACTTGGTTGAATTTGCTGTAGAGAGCAGCTATCACCACCAGCTTGGGGAAAAGCAGCAGAAATGAGTGAAGGCAACTGGCAAGTAATTGTTCAAATGGCACTGTGATGAAGGTTGTGTACAAGTCCTGTGCGGGGCTTACAGCTGCACAAATTAGACTTCCTTCCTTCCTTCCTTCCTTCCTTCTTTCCTTCTTTCCTTCCTTCCTTCCTTCCTCCCTGCCTCCCTGCCTCCTGTCCTTCCACATTTTAAGACTCTGGTTTTGGTACATCCTGTGTATTTGCTCCTCTCTTCACTTCAACTATTTCCTTTTCTTGGCTTGACTGATTGTCTCAAAAAATCTGTGAACCAAACTGGGTGAACCAAAAAATCATTGAGTACTCCATATCTTCTGTATGCCAACTTGCCCAAGACTATTACTGTCCTTTCTTTTTAAAATCTGACACCTAACTTGTGTCTTTTGCCCCAAGTTCATGGTGGGATGGTGCACTGTGTCCTTTTAAAAATAGGGAATGCACATTCTCAAGCCCTCTTCTGTTTCTCTCCAGCCTTGGAGGAGGCTTCCTGGTTCAGATCTCAGAGCAGCAACCCAAGAAGCTGCATTTCAAAACCCATTACTGTTCCAGAGGTAATTTTAAAATACCTTTCCACAAGCCACCATGCCAAGCTGAGAGTAGGGGGTGCCAGGGCCACTACTCTTCAGTGGTCAGCAGAACTGTTTATTTTCACACACTGCGTCAGCAACCCAAGACCACAGCACCAACCAGCTGAGTCCAGCAGGCAGCAGGAGGAGGCAGCACATGTCAGCACTGACCTCATACACACACACTGACACATGGGACCACCCAACCTGGCGCCGCATCTTCTCCATGCTCAGTGGGACTGTTTCTTCCCCCTGCAACACAGCAGTGACTTAGAACTGCAGCACCAGCACCAGCTGGGTCCAGCCAGGGAGCAGGGAAATCAGGGAAAATGACATGTGGGTCCAGAGCTACCCCACACAGCGCCAGCATCCCCCATCTGCCACTGGACTGCTTCGTAAGCTCCTACCTTCCCAGCTTTTTGTTCTAGGGCGAAGGATCAGCCAAGCAGGGCTGATCTGCCATACTGTCTTTGTTTTCCGGTCCACACAGTCTGCTATGGCAGCTGCCATCTTGGGAGGAGGGGCTTCTCTGCCATCTTGTTTTCTTTGTTCCCAGGTACTCCATGGGATTCAGCACCTTTGTGTCTACTGCTTATTGCCATTGTCTTGGTTGATGCTGGTTTGCTTTTCAGTAAACTGTTATTTTTTCACTTAAAATCTTCTTGCATTCATCTCTATTGGTGAAAGTGGAGTGGTTAAAAGTAAAGAGGAGTCTCTGCCCCATATAATTTTCTTAAACAAAGACAAAATGCTAGCATTGGAATCAATGACACTTAACTTAGACCCATTCTTTCCATGTTCTGCTTTGTGTAACAAATTTGCATTTATAAATTCCCACAGAGCGGGGGAAGACGTTTATAGTTACTGTGGTAAAAGCATGCAGCTTTATTGTGAATTCTTGTCATAACCTAGGAAGCATTTGAAAATAGTAGAAATATCAAAATGCTTGAATAACTGAGGACTGAGAAGGCTGTAGAGTCTCAATTTGTCATAGACAGTAAAATCCTTGAGCTATCTTTTTATTTTACATTTTGCTGAAAGGAACTGTAACTAAACATTTACAACACCGGCCTTGCTCATACATACTCTTTTGTACAAGGCTGCAAGACAAACATTTCTGGTGGGGCTGCTTCCACTTTACTAACTTATCAACCCTTTGCATCATGAAAGGTAGCAATTGTGGATCAAGACCTAATAAAATTTGGGTTATGTCAAACAAACACGTGAAATTTGTATGCCATATGATATCATATGATAAGATTTTAGGTCTGCTGCCTATTTCATTTCAGACACTTTAAGTTTTGTGCATCCCTCTGTAACCTTTACCAAAGCTCCTATGTTCAAATTTCAGTTGTTCTGTCTCAGGAACTTTGCTTGATTAAATAAATTAGTTTAGTGATCCAGCTCCTACATCGTGTTAAAACTCAGGTTGTCAGCAATTATTCCTTCTGACAAAGAAAAATTTATTTATTGATGTCTGCATGTAACACCATTCAAATAAATCTGTTCCTAAGTGAAGTGTCTGATTTACTGCCTGAGACTATCTGAAAAACATGACCATTCAATCCAATCTCAGATTTACACCTCAGTTCAAAATACTCTCAAGTGGGTCATGCTGCCTCTAGCCCTGACTGATAATGAACTGATCTGTGATTTGACATGAAACTCAATTATTGGAAAAGGAAAAAATGGCATCTTTCAAATACGTTAGCAACATTGTCACTAGATTTTATCTTCTATTACATCAAAGAGACTTCAGGATTGCTTTTCTCAGGTTTTATTGTTAAAACATTTTAATTAAAAAAGGTCTCCAGTTTTCTGAATTGTTGATGGGAAGCAGGCGCAAAAGCTCAGATTTGCATATGAAAGCAAAACCTCTATGATATCTAGCTGTCAGCATTTTTTCAAATGGGATATAAATCTGTCAAAGGCTCTTTAATGTTATAGCACATGCTAGAGTCTTACTTCAGACTAAACTGCATAAAAAGTAAGCATAGTTTACTCTGCCCTAGTTGCCTTCCAAGAACTTAACATAAAACTTTTCCAGCCTAGGTTTTTTCAACTTGAACATAGTGACACTTAAAAGTGTACAAGGTAAGCACTATAAATGCAATTGATGTGTTTCACCATATTTTAATGTGGGGGTTTTTGCTTCCATTTTTCACAAAAACACACAGGATTATAATGAAGTTTTATGTCTCTTCCCTCTGACTACATGCCTCACCCATGTAGGCACGTTTAACCCTGTTCACTCAGGCATGCATAACATGGTTAGTATATATATATATTGTTGTACGTATATTGCGGGACAGATTCTCACTGATATGAGCAAGTGACTTCCCTGCTCATCACTCTGACTTACATGAAAGTATGGAAACTCATGTTGGTTTCATAACTGTTCATCAGGGCTCATCTGCACTGTATGCATACAAAGCCTGTTGCTTGTTGGACTACACATTAATCACCCTCCCCTTCTTTGCATAAAATTTAAGTATGCCTTTTGTTCATTATATCCTAGGTGGAAGAATGTTGCCGAGAGAAATATTGGGGTTTGGTGGTTTTTCCCCTAATGCGGGCTTTTGTTAATACCAGCTTATACTCGTAAGGACAGCAGTCCTACATTTGAGTTTCTTCTCCAATATTGTAATTGAATGAGGGTGTGCATGTTTTCTTCTAGAGCTGGTGGCTACTTATGTTTACAATCAATTGCCCCTCCTTCCTTGCGTGTGTTTTTGCCCTCTCCCTCTGATGCTTCTGACATTTGCTGAGTGTTGCACACCACAACTCCTCACCATTCCTGCTCTACTTCAGCACCGAAGCAGAGGAGCTGGGCCAGATGTCTTTTCCATTCTTCTGCCTGAAGGAAGAAACATGAAGTGGACAACTCTTCCTTACTAAAGTGCTAAATATATAGAAAATCTTAATTAAATGAGTAAGTAAATAAAAACATAATTCAAGCACTAATGTTGTCAGTTTCAAGTGTGTCTGAAAGTGCTTGTTTAACAGGCATTTTCATTAGGTTGTGTGTTCTGTCTGAGCACCAGCAACTTTACCTTTTCTGAAACCATTTAGGGATCAAGATACTCTTGGACCCTAAAAACTGTATCAACCAGTAGAATAACTTTTGTTTAATTATTCTGAGGTCAGAACTTTCACTTGCCTTCCCACTACATTAATTTCTTTTGTGGTTTTTTTGCCTTGGATATTTTTGAGGTCAGCAATGTGTTGACTATTTTTAGTTAACTGCTAACAGATGTACTCTATTAAGTACATCTTACTTCCCGTCCTGAAATTTAAAAACCCAAACCAGCTTCAACACTTCTAAATATAATACCTATTTTATAGCTGCTAATCTGCTGAGTTTCATAACAGGGTAGTTTTTTCATTAATTCTTTGCCTTAAGCCATTCTTCATCTATAATTCTGTTTCCCTTAACAGTGTTTAAAAGAGTACCTCAGCATTGGCATGGACTTTATACAAACTGAGTCTCATCTATTTCAAGTACAGATTACTCTTTAGTGTTGATTAGGTTTTATCTACTACTAATTGTTTATTTTTTGGCCTCTAAAATTCACTAACTCTGATTCTCCACCTATTTACCCTTCCTCGTGGATAATTCACTCTTCTACATAAAAACAACCAACCAAACAAACAAAAACAACAACAACAAAAATTTAATGGGAATCGTGCAGATAAGAATCTCATAAGTCTATTGTAACAGATGAAATTCTAGAACAAGAAAATGCACCTATTTTCTTTTATTTGAAGAATATTTTCTTTTCTCATATTGATAAGGACAGTAGAACAGAACAGCATTTTACTCTGAAAAGGACAGGTAGAACAGAACAGCACAGCCTTCGATAAGTAAAGGATGTAACTTAGGCAAACATGAGTCATGAAAACAGCAAGCAGGATGCCAGCTCAGCTCTGCTATGCTGAAAAAGAAGTTATGCAAAACACTGATATTACACTTACTCAAAAGTGGGGGGTCAAGGAACAGCCACCCAAAAAAGACAACAGGTGTTGAAGACCACTGAAAAACACCCCATAGAACCATATAAGGACTTCCAATAGGGGTACAACCATGTAAAATAAAGTAATACATACACATCAAGTAATCAGCAATAGCAGATGGGTCTGTAATCAGTGCATATGACAAAAACTCTCTTTACGTGATACTTGGGGCACTCGATTAGAGGAAGGATGTTCCAAGTGATCAGAGTGCTGCAATAGAGAATGCCTGATTTCTAATACTCAAAACTGCATTAGAAACTTTCTATCTGGCTGATTTCTGTATCAATGTATCCTATATATGAGAATTACTCTCTCAGAGAATCCAAGGCAAAAAGACACTAGAATATTAAAAGTACATTTACTGTAGTGCCTGTAACAGAGACCTCTGATGTGGTTTTTGAGGTACTTCACTAATGTGCACCCCAAGTGTCTTGGTTTAAGACAATTTAAGGGGGACATCCTAGAATAAGTTACCTCTGCCATAGTTTAACCCATCCCTTTCCACCAATAAGGAGAAACAAATACAAGTAGATATAAATGAAAAAATAACAGTTTATTAACAAAATAGCAACAGGTAAAAAATAACAGTAAGAGTCACTAGCTACCAAGTTGCTGAAATCTAACTGATCCTTGGGAACAAGGAGAAGCTTAAAATGGCAGAGTAATGCCTCCCCTGGATAGTGGCTCCCATTGCCAACTGCTGTAGGGAGACAAAGGGAAAACGGCTTCATCCCCCTGCCCCTTTCCATCCCCCAATCTCTCCAGCAGTGGTAGCAGCTCTGTTGGCTACCACTCTGGCAGCTGATATTCAGTCAGGAGCTACAACTTGTGGAGGGACTTTGCCTTCCTCTCAGCAGGAGATGGCAAGGGAGGCAGCTGGGGCAACTGGTACTTGGTGCCTTCTTGCCTTGGCCAGACACTGCCAGTGAGCTGGGGTGACTCAGACTGGAGCAGGGCCACTCTGCTGCTCTCAGCGTGATGCTAAGGCTGCAGACACGCACTCCCGGAATTCGCCCAGAGACAGTCTGGGGCAGTGAAACCACCCTCTCAATAAAAATAACACTTGGAGTAACACCCTTGGGAAAAAGAAACAATCTTGTTGGTCATCTCTCCACAGATTTGAAATACAAATTTGGCCTTTTATGAATATAATCAAAATTTGACTGGAGATGTCTCCTGTGAGAGCAGAGGGAGGTTTTCTCCCTTTATTTTACAAAAACGCTAATTAACTAGCAGTGCTAAGCTTAGCTTGGCACCCTCATCTTTCTAAACCCTTAAGCCAAACCACTTCACTAGTGACTCTCCTTAAAATAAATCAGCTGTAAGAACACTTACGTCCTTCTGTCTAGCTTATGTTTATCTGCACAGCTGAAATATTTCTGCATGATCTCCTACTTGGACTTCCAGCTAAATTTCACAATTCTGTGTTGTATTTTGTGCTTCTTCCCTGCTTATACAGTTAAGTTAAAACCAAAGCTATGAATCAAAAATCAAGTCTTCCAATTGTCTGTTATTCTGTGTGAATAGAGAGTGGTTGATGTTTAGATGCATATCATTTTTATATACATTTACCTTTATGTTACCTGCATAAGGTATCAGTGTTCTGACAGGCTTGTTTGCTTATCTTTACAACAAGAAAATCTCTAGTGATGCAAAACTGTTTTGAATTATTATTTCATATGAGGAACATCCACCTTTCATGAGATGTTTGCACAGGCTTTTTTTCTGGTATTAGCTACAGCTATCAAGCAGAGAAAAAAGACCAACACTGCCCCCCCCCCCCCCC